>CM034155.1:678460909-678545909 GCA_019776745.2 Taxus chinensis
CAGCCCTAATCGGGTGTTAAATTCCGTCCAAGGCTAAATATGGGCGAGAGACCGATAGCGAACAAGTACCGTGAGGGAAAGATGAAAATGACTTTGAAAAGAGAGTTAAATAGTGCTTGAAATTGTTGGGAGGGAAGCAGATGGAGGCCGACGATCCTCCCCGGTCGGATGCGGAATGGTGTGAGCCTGTCCGCCACTCGGCTCAGGGAGTGCATCAGCGTGGGCCGTCACGGCGGCACAAGCACATATTTTGGGCCGTTGAGTGTACCTCTGTCATGACGGTCATGGAACAAAGCGTGTGCCTTTGGTGGGCGCTCGGGCACCTGCGTGATAGTGGCGCTAGCTTGTGGGCTTTCCATCCGACCCGTCTTGAAACGCAGACCAAGGAGTCTAACATGTGTGTGATTCGGCGGGTTTGGAAACCCACGAGGCGCAAGGAAGCTGACTGGCAAGAGCCCCTCTTTGGGGTGCACCACCGACCGAGCCTGATCTTCTGTGAAGGGTTCGAGTGTGAGCACACCTATTGGGACCCGAAATATGGTGAACTATGCCTGAGTAGGGTGAAGCTAGAGGAAACTCTGGTGGAGGCCCGCAGTGATACTGACTTGCAAATCATTCATCTGACTTGGGTATAGCGGTGAAAGACTAATCGAACCGTCTAGTAGCTGGTTTCCTCTGAAGTTTCCCTCAGGATAGCTGGAATTCACGTGTGAGTTTTATTGGGTAAAGCAAATGATTAGAGGCATCGGGGGCGTAACGCCCTCGACCTATTCTCAAACTTTAAATAGGTAAGGTGGTGTGGCTGCTCCGTTGAGCTACACCACAGAATCACGAGCTCCAAGTGGGCCATTTTTGGTACATAGAACTGACGATGTGGGATGAACCAAAAGTCGAGTTACGGTGCTAAATTACGCGCTAACCCAGATCCCACAAAGGGTGTTGGTTGATTAAGACAGTAGGACGGTGGTCATGGAAGTCGAAATCCACTAAGGAGTGTGTAACAACTCACCTTCCAAATCAACTAGCCCCAAAAATGGATGGCGCTGAAGCGCGTAACCTATACTCGGCCATCGGGGCAAGTGCCAGGCTCCGATGAGTAGGAGGACGCGGGGGTTGTTGCGAAACCTTAGGCGCGAGCCTGGGTGGACTGGCCCCCGGTGCAGATCTTGGTAGTAGTAGAAAATATTCAAATGAGAACTTTGAAGACTGAAGTGGGGAAAGGTTCCATGTGAACAACACTTGGACATGGGTTAGTCGATCCTAAGAGATGGGGAAGTCCTATATCAAGGCCGCACTTTGTGCGATCATCGAAAGGGAATCGGGTTAATATTCCCGAACTGGGACGTGGCGGTGGACGTCAACATTAGGAAATCCGGAGACGTCGGTGGGGGCCCCGGGAAGAGTTATCTTTTCTTTTTAACAGCCTACCCACCCTGAAATCGGTTCAACCGAAGATAGGGTCCATTGGCTGGAAGAGCACCGTACCTCCTGCTGTGTCTGGTTTGCCTTTGGCGGCCCTTGAAAATCTGGAGGACCGAGTACCATTCATGCCCTATTGTACTCATAACCGCATCAAGTCTCCAAGGTGAACAGCTTCTGGTCAATAGAATAATGTAGGTAAGGGAAGTCAGAAAAATGCATCCGTAACTTCGGGAAAAAGATTGGCTCTGAGGGCTAGGCCTAGGGGTCTGCGCCTTAAACCTGTGGGATGCTATCGGCCTACCTGAGCTACTTCCACGGCAAGGGCGGGCCATCGCGTTCTTGTCAGGCGATGAATGCAGGACGCTTCCCTTGTGGGGGCTTTCCCTAGGCGGCGAACAACAAACTCAGAACTAGTACGAACAAGGGGAATCCAACTGTTTAATTAAAACAAAGCATTACGATGGTCCCTGTGGATGCTGACACAATGTGATTTCTGCCCAGTGCTCTGAATGTCAAAGTGAATAAATTCAACCAAGCATGGGTAAACGGCGGGAATAATTATGACTCTCTTAAGGTAGCCAAATGCCTTGTCATCTAATTAGTGACGCGCATGAATGGATTAATGAGATTCCCACTGTCCCTATCTACTATCTAGCGAAACCACAGCCAAGGGAATGGGCTTGGAGGAATCAGTGGGGAAAGAAGACCCTGTTGAGCTTGACTCTAGTCTGACTTTGTGAAATGACTTAAGAGGTGTAGAATAAGTGGGAGCCGTTTCAGTGAAAGTGAAATACCACTACTTTTAACGTTATTTTACTTATTCCGTGAGGCGGGGATGGGGCAATGCCCCTGTTTTTGGCCTTAAGGTGCATCAAGGTGCGCCGATCCAGGCGGAAGACATTTTCAGGTGGGGAGTTTGGCTGGGGCGGCACATCTGTTAAAAGATAACGCAAGTGTCCTAAGATGAGCTCAATGAGAACAGAAATCTCGTGTGGAACAAAAGTGTAAAAGGTCATTTGATTTTGATTTTCAGTACGAATACAAATCGTGAAAGTGTGGCCTATCTATCCTTTAGACTTTCAGAATTTGAAGCTAGAGGTGTTAGAAAAGTTACCACAGGGATAATTGGCTTGTGGCAGCCAAGTTTTCATAGCGACGTTGCTTTTTTATCCTTCGATGTTGGCTCTTCCTATCATTATGAAGTAGAATTCACCAAGTGTTGGATTTTTCACCTACCAATAGGGAACGTGAGCTGGGTTTAGACCATCATGAGACAGGTTAGTTTTACCCTACTGATGATCCACACTGCGATAGTAATTAAAATTAGTACGAGAGGAACTGTTGATTCACACATTTGGTCATCGCGCTTGGTTGAAAATCCAGTGGCGCGAAGCTACCGTGTGTTGGATTATGACTAAACGCCTCTAAGTTAGAATCCATGCTAGATATGGTGCATCTCTCTCTCCAATTACATCGTGACCTACAGTAGGGGTGCTCTTATGCCCCTAGGGGCCCGTGTCATTGGCGACCTCTGATCAGTGTAACAACCTATCCGGGGAAACCTTGTATAACAATTTCAAGTGGTCGGTGAGAAGAATCCTTTGTAGATGACTTAAATAAGCGACGGGGTATTGCAAGTGGCAGAGTGGCCTTATTGCCATGATCCACTGAGATTCAGCCCTTTGTCGCCCCGATTTGTACAAGCCGAGACTGGTTGAAGAGTGGGGTTTCCACACAACAGATGCGACTTTTGTTTTTGCGCAAGTGTAGGAGGGAGGAGTGGGGTTTCCACACTTAGAAGATGTAACCTTCTTCTCCTTTTGCCCAAGTATAGGAGGAGGAGTGGGGTTTCTGGAGAAGAGATGCGATTCTTTTTTTTTTTTCCCCAAGTATAGAAGAAGAAGAAGAAGTGGGGTTTCTAGCGAAGAGATGTGATCTTCTACTCTCTCTTTTTTTTTTGCCCAAGTATAGAAGAAGAAGAAGAAGTGGGGTTTCTGGCGAAGAGATGCGATCTTCTTCTCTGTCTATTTTTTTTTTGCCCAAGTATAGAAGAGGAAGAGGTGGGGTTTTCTGCGAAGAGATGTGATCTCCTCCTCTCTCTCTTTTTTCCCAAGTATAGAAGAAGAAGAGGTGGGGTTTCCTACGAAGAGATGCGATCTCCTCCTCTCTCTTTTTTTTTGACCAAGTATAGAAGAAGAAGAGGTGGGGTTTCCGGCGAAGAGATGTGATCTCCTCCTCTCTCTTTTTCTTTTGCCCAAGTATAGAAGAAGAAGAAGAGGTGGGGTTTCCGGCGAAGAGGTGCGTTCTCCTCCTTTTTTGCCTAATAATAGAAGAAGTTGGGTTTCCAGAGAAGAGATGCGGTCTCCTCTTCTTCCTTTTTTCCTAAGCATAGAAGAAGTGGGGTTTCCAGAGAAGAGATGCGATCCCCTCTTCTTCTTTTTTGCCTAAGCATAGAAGAAGTGGGGTTTCCAGAGAAGAGGTGCGATCTCCTTTCTTCTTTTTTTTGCCTAAGCATATAAGAAAGTGGGGTTTCCAGAGAAGAGATGTGATCTCCTTTATTCCCCAAGTATAAAGTGGGGTTTCCAGAGAAGAGATGTGTTTTTTTTCCCAAGTATAAAGTGGGGTTTCCAGAGACGAGATGTGTTTTTTTTTTTTCAAACTATAAAGTGGGGTTTCCAAAGAGGAGAGGTGCTTTTCTTCCTGAGGTGTTTCTTTTTCCAAGTACAAAGTGGGGTTTCCACAGAGGAGATGTGCTTTTTTTTTTCCAAAGTATAAAAGTGGGGTTTCCACCCAGACGCCGAGCTGCAGTGGGGAACAGGGGATTGTGCCCCAAGATGCCCAAGCTAGTGACACATTCGGTGAGCCAAATTTGGTGAGTTGATCCCTGGGAAGCTCACCTGGGAGCCCGCCAAGAAGCACGCCCACGAACTCGCCCGACAGCTCTCTTGTGAGCTCGCTGAGTAGCACGACCGTGAGCAGCTCGCTGGGTAGCTCACGTAGCAGCTCACTTGGGAGCTCGCCTAGAAGCCCGCCCTGTATCTCACCTTGGAGCTCGCCTTGCCAACTCACCTGTAAGCTCACCTCGAAGTTCATCGACCAGCTCACATGGGAGCTCGCCACGTAGCTCACCCGGGAGCTCTCGTAGCAGCTCGCCTTGCCAACTTGTCTGGGAGCTCACCTCGAAGCTTTCCAAGCAGCTCGCCTTAGAGAAGCTTGCTGGGGAGCTTGCTAAACAGCTTGCTAAGTAGCTTTCCTGGGAGCTCACCGAGCAGCTCGCCTGGGAGCTCGCGGAGTAGCTCAGTTGGGAAATCTTTTGGGAGCAGCTCGGTTGGGAGATCTTCTCTGAGCTCGCTGAGCAACTCGGCTTGAGCTCACTTGTGAGCTCATCGAGTAGCTCTTCTAGTAGTATCTTGCCAGTGAGCAGCTCTTCGGGGAGCTCGCCACAGCTCGCTCGAGAGCTCACCAAGCAGCTCTCTCAGGAGATCACCCTGCAGCTCACCCAGTAGCTCAGTCAGGAGGTCGTCAAGTAGCTCGCCTTGCGAACTCGCCCCTAGCTCGTTGGGTAACTCGCCTTGCCAACTCGTCTGGCAACTCACCTATACGATTGCCGTCAAGCTCACCCTATAGCAGCTTGTCACGGAGCTTGCCTAGGTGCTTGTTGAACAGCTTGCCAAACAGCTTGCCTGGGATCTCACCGAGCAGCTCGCATGGGAGCTCGCAGAGTAGCTCAGCTGAGAGCTCAGCGAGTAGCTTGCCAATCAGCTCCCATGGGAGCTCACCGAGCAGCTCGCTTGGGAGCTCAGCATGGAGCTCACCAAGGAGCTCGCCGAGCAGCTCGACTTGAGATTGCCCGAAAACTCACCTAGGAGCTTGCCGACAGCTCGCCTTGCCAGCTCGACTAGCAACTCGACTTGAGCTCGCCCAGGAGCTCATCAAGCAGCTCACCCAAAAAACTCACATGGGAGCTTGTCGCTCAGGTCGCCTTTCCATCTCACCTTGCCAAGTCACCTTGAGCTCGTCTAGTAGCTCACCTTGGTGTTCGTCGAGTAGCTCGGCAAGTAGCTCACCTCAGAGCTCGCCGAGTAGGCTAACTTGAGCTCGCGAGTAGCTCGCCGAGTAACAACTCGCCGGGGAGCTCGCCAAGTAGCTCGCTTGGGATCTCACTAAGTAGTTTGCCTGGAAGCTCACCGAGAAACTTACCTGACAGCTCGCCTTGCCAACTCGTCTAACAGCTTACCTGTAAGATTACTGACAAGCTCACCCTATAGCAGCTTGCCGTGGAGCTTTCTGTACAACTTGCCAAACAGCTTGCCTGGGATCTCATTCGGGGAGTTCACTGAAAATCTCGCTTGGGAGGTCACTGAGAAACTCACCTTTGAGCTTTCCTGGGACCTTGCAGAGCAGCTCCGCTGGGACATCTTTGGGGAGCTCAACTTGAAACTCACCTTGCGAACTCACCTCGGAGTTCATTTGGTAGCTCACCTCGGAGTTCATCGAGCAACTCACCTAATAGCTCACAACGCAGCTCACTTAGGAGCTCACCCTGACAGCTCGCCTTGCCAACTCGTTTGGCAACTCGCCTGTAAGATTGCTGATAAGCTCACCCAATAGCAGCTTACCTCAGAGCTTTCCTTGGTGCTCACCATATAGCTCGCCAAACAACTTGCCTGGGATCTCACCGAGCAGCTCGCATGGGAGCTCGCGGTCCAACTTGCACAGGAGCTCGCAGAGCAGCTCGGCTAAGAGCTCGCCAAACAGATCCCATGGGAGCTCACCAAGCAGATCACCTAGGAGCTCGGCAAGTAGCTCACCAAGGAGCTCGCTGAGCAGCTCGACTTGAGCTTGCCCGAAAACTCACCTGGGAGCTTACCGACAGCTCGCCTTGCCAGCTCACCGAGCAGCTCGACTTGAGCTCGTCCAGGAGCTCGTCAAGTAGCTCACCCAAAAACTCACATGGGAGCTCACCTCTCAGCTCGCCTTTCCAACTCACCTTACCAACTTCCCTTGAGCTCATTTGCTAGCTCACCTCGGAGTTCATCGAGCAGCTCACACAGGAGCTCACCGAGCAGCTCGCCGAGTAGGCTAACTTGAGCTCGCGAGAAGCTCACCGAGTAACATCTGGCAAGGGAGCTCACCAAGTATCTCGCTTGGGAGCTCACCGAAAAGCTCGCAGAGTAGCTTGCCTGGGAGCTCACCGATCAGCTCGACTCGAGCCCGCCTGGGAGCTCATCGGGCAGCTCACCTGGGAGCTCACCTTGAGCTCATTTGGTAGCTCTCCTGTAAGCTCTCCTCGGATTTCATCGAGCAGCTCGTCTAGCAGCTTGCCACGTAGCTCGCAACGCAGCTCACTTAAGAGCTCGCCTTGTAAACTCATCTGGCAGCTCGCCTTGCAAACTCGTCTGGCAGCTCACCTTGCAAACTCATCTAGCAGCTCACCTGTAAGATTACTGACATGCTCACCCTATAGCAGCTTTCCGTGGAGCATGCCTTGGTGCTCACCATATAGCTTGCCGTACAGCTTTCCTGGGATCTAACCGAGCAGCTTGAATGGGAGCTCACGGTTCAGCTCGCACGGGAGCTCGCGGAGCAGCTCGGCTGAGAGCTCGCCAAGTAGCTCGCCAAACAGCTCCCATGGGAGCTCAGCGAGTAGCTCACCTGGGAGCTCGACAACAAGCTCACCTAGGAGTTCAGAAAGTAGCTTGCCAAGGAGCTCGCTGAACAGCTCGAATTGAGCTTGCCCGGAAACTCACCTGGGAGCTTGCCGACAGCTCGCCTTGCCAGCTCACCGAGTAGCTCAACTTGAGCTCACCCAGGAGCTCGTCAAACAGCTCACCTGAAAACTCGCATGGGAGCTCACCTGTCCGCTCACCTTTCTAGCTCACCTTGCCAACTCGCCTTGAGCTCATCTGGTAGCTCACCTTGGAGCTCGTCGGGTAGCTCACCTTGGAGCTCGTCGAGCAGCTCACCAAGTAGCTCACCCAGGAGCTCACCGAGCAGCTCGCCGAGTAACATCTAGCCAAAGAGTTCGCCAAGTAGCTCAACTCGAGCTCGCCCGGGACCTCGCCTTGCCAACTCACCTTGAGCTTGTCTGGTAGCTCACATATAAGCACACCTCAGAGATTACCGACAAGCTTGCCTCAGAGTTCGTCAAGTTGCTCGACCTAGAGTAGCTTGTCGGGGAGCTCGCCGAACAGCTCGCTTGGGAAGTCACTGAGTAGCTAACCTTTGCGCTTGCTTGGGAGCTCATGGAGCAACTCCGCTAGGAGCTCTTTTGGGAGCTCGCCAAGAAGCTCGACTTGAGCTCGGACGGGAGCTCATCGAGTAGCTCGCATGGAAACTCACCTTTCCAACTCACCTTGAGCTCGTTTGGTAGCTCGCCTGTAAGCTCACCTCGGAGTTCATCGAGTAGCTCGCCACATAGCTCGCAATGCATCTCACTCGGGATCTCACCGAGCAACTCACCTGGGAGCTCGCCTTGCCAACTTATCTGGCAGCTCGCCTATAAGATTGCTGACATGCTCACCCTATAGCAGCTTGCCGCGGAGCTTGCCTTGGTGCTCGCCGTACATCTCACCGTACAGCTTGCCTAGGATCTCACCGAGCAGCTCACATGGGAGCTCACGGTTCAACTCGCACGGGAGCTCGCAGAGTAGCTCGGCTGAGAGCTCGCCGAGTAGCTCACCAAACAGCTCCCATGGGAGCTCACCGAATAGCTCACCTAGGAGCTCAGTAAGCAACTCACCGAGAAGCTCAACTTGAGCTTGCCCGAAAACTCACCTGGGAGCTTTCCAGTAGCTCGCCTTGCCAGCTCACTGAGCAGCTTGACTTGAGCTCGCGCAGGAGCTCGTCAAGTAGCTCGCCTGAAAACTCGCAAGGGAGCTCACCTTTCTAGCTCACCTTGCCAACTCGCCTTGAGCTCGTCTGGTAGCTCGCCTCAGAGTTTGTCAAGTAGCTCGTCGAGTAACATCTCGCCGGTGAGCTCACCAAGTAGCCCGCTTAGGAGCTCACCAAGCAGCTCGCCAAGTAGTTTTCCTGGGAGCTCACTGATCAGCTTGACTTGAGCTCACCCGGGAGCTCGTCGGGCAACTCGCCTGGGAGCTCACCTTGTCAACTTGCTTTGATCTCATCTGGTAGCTCACATTTAAGATCACCTAAGAGATTACCGACAAGCTCGCCTCGGAGTTCGTCGATCTGCTCGACCTAGAGCAGCTTGTCGGGGAGCTCACCGAACAGCTCGCTTGGGAGGTCACCAAGTAGCTCACCTTTGAGCTCACCTGGAATCTCGTGGAGCAGCTCTGTTGGGAGCTATTTTGGGATCTCTCCGTACTCGCCAAGTAGCTCACATGGGAGCTCTCCAGGTATCTCGACTTGAGCTCGCACAGGAGGTCATCGAGTAGCTCACCTGGAAACTCACCTAGGAGCTCGCCTTACCAACTCACCTTGAGCTTGCTAAGGAGCTCAACATGCCTACTCGCCTCAAGCTCATTTGGTAGCTCGCCTGTAAGCTCACCTCAGAGTTCGTCGAGCAGCTCACCTGGCAGCTCGCAACGTAGCTCACTCGGGAGCTTGCCGAGTAACTCACCTGGGAGCTCGCCTTGCCAACTCGTCGGGGAGATCACCTGTAAGATTGCTAATAAGGTCACCCTATAGCATCTTATCGTGGAGCTTTCCTAAGTGCTCATCGTATAGCTTGTCTGGGATCTCACTGAGCATCTCGCATGGGAGCTCGCGGTTCATCTCGCGCGGGAGCTCACGGAGCAGCTCAGTTGAGAGCTCGTCAAGTAGCTCGCCAAACATCTACCATGGGAGATCACTGAGCAACTCACCTAGGAGATCAGCATGGAGCTCGGCAAGCAGCTCGCTAAGGAGCTTGCCAGGTAGCTCGACTTGAGGTTTCCCGGAAACTCACCTAGGAGCTTGCCGACAGCTCGCATTACCAGCTCACCGAGTAGCTCGACTTGAGCTCGCCTGAAAACTCACATCGGAGCTCGCCTCTCAGCTCACCTTTCTAGCTCACCTTGCCAACTCACCTTGAGCTAGACTGGTAGCTCGCCTCAGAGTTCATCGAGCAGCTCGCCAAGTAGCTCACTTGGGAGCTCACCGAGTAGCTCGCCGAGTAGGCTAACTTGAGCTCGTGAGAATCTCACTGAGTAACATCTCGCCAGGGAGGTCGCCAAGTAGCTCACTTGGGAGCTCACCGAGCAGCTCACCAAGTAGCTTGCCTGGGAGCTCACCGATCAGCTCGACCTAGGCTCACTCGGGAGCTCGTCGGGCAACTCACCTAGGAGCTCACCTTGCCAACTCGCCTTGAGCTCTTCTGGTAGCTTGCATGTAAGATCACCTAAGAGATTACCGACAAGCTCACCTCGGAGTTCGTCGAGCTGCTTGACCTAGAGCAGCTTGTCGGGGAACTCAACAAACAGCTCGCTTGGGAGGTCACCGAGCAGCTCACCTTTGAGCTTTCCTAGGAGCTCGCGGAGCAGCTCCGCTAGCAGCTCTTTTGGGAGCTCACCGTACTCGCCAAGTAGCTCACATGGGAGCTCGCCAAGCAACTCGACTTGAGCTCACACGGGAGCTCATCGAGTAGCTCACCTAGAAACTTGCCTTGCCAACTCGCCTTGAGCTCGCTAAGGAGCTCACCTTACCAACTCACCTTAAGCTCGTTTCATAGCTCACCTGTAAGCTTACCTCAAAGTTCGTCGAGCAGCTCGCCTAGCTGTTCGCCACGTAGCTCACCGAGAAGCTCACCTGGGAACTCGCCTGACAGCTCACCCTATTGTAGCTTACCGCGGAGCTTGCCTTGGTGCTCACCGTACAGCTCGCCAAACAGCTTGCCTGGGATCTCACCAAGCAGCTCACATGGGAGCTCGTGGTTCAGCTCACGTGGGAGCTCGCAGAGCAACTTGGCTGAGAGCTCACCAAGTAGCTCACCAAACAGCTCCCATGGGAGCTCACCGAGCAGCTCACATGGGAGCTCACCAAGTAGCTCACCTGGGAGCTCGGCATAGAGCTCGGCAAGTAGCTCGCCAAGGAGCTCGCCGAGTAGCTCGACTTGAGCTTTCCCGGAAACTCACCTGGGAACTTGTCGACAGCTCGCCTTGCCAGCTCACCGAGCAGCTCGACTTGAGGTCACCCAAAAACTCACGTGGGAGCTCACCTGACAGCTCACCCAAAAACTCCCACGGGAGCTCACCTGTCAGCTCACTGAACAACTCGCCTTGCCAACTCCTCTGACAGCTCACCTCGAAGATTGCTGATAAGCTCGCCCTAGATCAGCTTACCAGGGAGCTCATCGAACAACTTGTCTGGGAGCTCGTGGAGCATCTCACCTAGGAGCTCGCCGAGTAGCACGCCTGGGAGCTCGCAGAGCAGCTCGGTTGGGAGCTCACCTGGGAGCTCACAGGGAACCTTGGTTGGGAGCTCTTTTGCGAGCTCACAAAGCAGCTCGACTTGAGGGCACCTGTGAGCTTGTCGGGGAGCTCACCGAAAAACCCACCAAGTAGCTCACCTTCGAGCTTGCAAAGTAACATGCGAGGGAGCTCACCGAGTAGCTCACCTGGGAGCTCAGATAACAGCTCACCCAGGAGCTCGTCGAGCAACTTGATTTGTAACGCCTTGATTTTTGTAAGTTATCATGGTGATTACTTTTCATAATGTTGTAACTACTGAAATGAAGACAAATATGTTAAGATATATTTTTGATCTTAAAGGAATGTGTTGCTAATCTAGACTCTTGTATACTGTAATTTGTTTACATGGGACAACAATTATTATTGCTTGTATGTTTGCTGATATGACAACAGATTTGTCGTATGCTTGATGAACTCTATTCACTGATTGACAACACACCTTGAATCAATTCCATTGATCCAAGGTATGATGTGGCCTTCTTGTAATCGCTTTGCTGATTTACTTTTTAAACCAGACTGAAGGTTGATATAAATGTTGCAGCATCTGATTGCAGGTAGGAATATCTGGCACGTATATGCCAATAGAAAAGGTTTGATTCTTGAACCATACACTGTTGCAACACTAGACAGTGTAAGGTGATAAAATCCTGGATGCGAGTGGTTCAGGTATGTGGAACATGGGACGAAACGTCCTGCATAGTGTTAAATTTGGATGTTAGTAGGGAGGACTTGATTGGAAATTGATTAATTAAGTGTTAGGGGATTAGACCCTAATCCACCCCTAGGTTCTACCTTATACCCTAACTACTATCCTATGTGGATTTTTAAACTCTATATGGGTGAAAATTGATCTAAATCCTATTAACCTAGGAACTAGGTGAATGACCTAGATATGGACACTATTAAAAATCCTAAACTAAACCTAACCTAAGGAAGGGGACGCACAGACCCATGGGGATGGAAAGGATAAGGAGGGAAGGTAAGAATTTATTGGACAATGAATGAGGTCCTTGCGTGCACAGCTCCAAGTCTGGTGGGAACAAGGAAAAATTTGGGCATCTAGTTAGCCATGAGACTAAACTTGGTTTTCATTCAAAATTTTGAATTTAGAAATTCGCCAACCCGAGTCGGCGGTGGCGTGAGGAAAAAGGAAAAGGAAGTGCCTTCAATGCATTAATTTTCTTGGTCTTCACGACTAGCCCGCCTTGGAAAGAGGATAGAGGAAATTTTTGTTGGTCATTGTGTTCTTTTGGGTTTTTGGAAGTTGCTCTGCATTTGGTTTTTCATGATTCTCTTGAACTAGCTATGTTTGATTATTATCTCTGTTTCTTTGGGAAATCTAAGGCTGTTTTTGAGCCTGTAGAGGAAGGTGACTGTTTGGGAAGCTTTACTACTATCGCCGTGGAAGGAAACAACTCCTGTAGGCATGGTTTTCTTCGAGCTTCAAGGAAAATTTCAGGCATGTTAAGCCCTTCTCCTAAAACTGTTTGCTTTTGCTTAATCATCTCATTAAAACAACCTTGCTCTTCTGATGAAGGGGTTTTGGGTTTATTCGATTTTGTTGTCTGATGGAGATGATTTTTGGTATAGTCATTTTTCCTTGCTATTGCGATTTGAACTGTCTTTTCATAAGTATTAAGTTGAAAATACAATCCATGTTGTGTTGATTTGTTCGACAATATTGGGGATTCGTTCTTTATATTATGAAATTATGCTTTTGAATACTTAGCTGTGTGTGAATCATTTATGAGTTCTGTGCATCCTTGTGAAATAGAAGAATGGGATTTCAGGTTGAAATGTCTGTTGATAAGGAACTCGAACTGGGTATTTCTTTGTAAATGATTATATTGAATGAAATTGTACAGGCTGTATGAGTTTGTTTTTCGTCGTTGAACAATCGTTCTATTGCCAATATGGGTTTGAGTGGTGGAACGTATTAGCTATGTGAGTAATATTTCTGAGTGATGTGATTTTTCTTTAAAAAAAAAGAAGGATGAATACGACTTTGGTATTCTTGGGTGTTGAAGAAAGTGATTATTCTTCTTACTGAATTTATTAATGGACTATGTTTTCTCCTTGCTGTTTGAAATCAGAAGGTGATGGAAAGTTGATTTTATTGTGTTTTCTGGATGCGGTTGATCTTCTAACTCGAACTGTCATCGTGAAAATGATCATGGCTTAGTATTTCTATGCAAATGAATGAAATACTTGAAAATTGGCTTGCTGTTTGAGACTGTTTGACTGTACCATGCTTGTGCATCTAATACCCTATGCAGGTTTGCCTTGATAAAGGCATTGTTATATGAATATTGTATTTCTGAGATCTTCACATCATTGTGAAATAGGAGAATGAGATTTTTGGATTTAAATGTTTGTTGAGAAGGAACGCGAACTGGGTATTTCTTTGAATATGGTATATTTAATGAAATTGTGCATGCTGTACGAGTTTGTTTTGACATCGTTTCTTTTCTGAAATTAATAAGGAAACGAGTTCCTCTTCTTTCTTCTGTTTTAAATTTTGAAAGAAATGGTAATTGGGTTTCATTGAGCATTATAGTTTCAGCTTGATGGAAGTGACAGTGATATTTAGATTGTTTCCTGAGTGCTGTGTTTTTTTGTACAAATGGAGGAATGAAATGATTTGTGTGATCTCAGATTTTGCACTGTCATTCAAAAACAAACTGGACTTGAGTGATTCTTGTTGTGTTTGAATAAAATGGATGTTTTCTTATTGAAATAATTAGAGGAATGAATTTTTCTCTTCTTGTGGTTTGAATTCTGGAAATAGCAACAATAGAGCTTTACCGTACAATACGGGTTGGACTTGCTGTAGGTAACAATAAAGTGCAAGTTGTTGTTTATGAATTGTGTGCATTCATGGGTATAGAAATCCGTGTAAATATTTGATAAGCGGTTGTATAATTCTTCATCGGTCATAATACGGTGCAAGAAGTATGGATTCTTTTAGTACAGTAAGAGCATAGTATGCATCCTTACATTGTTTGTTCTTTGATGGATACGATGTTTTACCAACTTGTTTTTGGTATTCGTATGAGCCTGATTTAAAGGAAGTATTGATAGGGATGATAAATTCTTCCTTGTTTTCATTTAAAGCTGAATATGAATGGAATTATTTTTTGTTGTTGGAAAGTGAATTCTGAATGGATTTTGTAAGTTTCACTCTGAACTGTTATCTTTGATTGGTGTCTCGTTTGGATTCAAATTTTAGTACAGTCATGAGGAAAGGAAAAGGAGTGTGGATGGATAACTTGGAATAATGATCATTTCTTCTCTCATATAGTTGGAAATCTGTAATTGTTAAGGAACGAATTTTTTATTGCTTTGGTTAAGCATCTATATTTTATTGCTGTTTACTTTTCTCGTCAGTATTTGATTGATTGAAATCAAACGAGTTGCATGAACTGAAAGGAAAGTAATTTGGTTTATATTTTCAGTCAAAATTTTATCCTTTGAAATTATTACTAATGCAAGGGAATGGAATTGATAGAAGTTATGTTAGAACAACAATATACATACTTGTGTTCCTAGTTCTTACAGATGTTGTAGTCTGGAATTAATGAAGGAAATTACTTTTTGTAATGATTATTTAGGAAAGAGGACAGCAATCCTTTGACTGATTGGGATGGTATTTAGATGATTCAGTTGTTATGCTGTTCATTCTTTTTGATACTTAATTCTTGATTGATGTTCATTGTAATGTTTCATAAAAGCAAGCTTCTTTTATTGATACAGTTAATTAAAAGCACCTCATTTTAATGACAAGTGCTTAATATGCTCAGTTCAATGAACTGACCCGTGCAAGTAATTTTAGAGATGGAACTTGAGTAAAACGAAGACATGGTTGTTTTCTGATACTTCTTTTGATTTTCTGAAGATGGATTGTATTTGATAGCTATTATTCCTCTACTAGGAATTGAGAAAAGAATAAATTACATTCTTCTATCTTATGAGTTGTAATGTGGTTTAATATAAACAAAGTCTAGTCATTTGGACTGGAAAATGTATAAATTATGAAATGGATTGATGAATACAAATACAAGTGTGATATTTTAATGACTGTATCAGTTTGATATTGTTGAATAAGTTGGGAATATAACATTATCCCTTGATTTGGAATTATTCAATTGTTAGTGAATGAATTAAAAGAAAAAATGACATCTATTCTTACCTAAATGCAACTCTTACGTTGAAATGTGTAATTAGTTCATACTTGGGTTAAGATGAAGTTTTAATTGACAAATAAAAGGATTAGGAAGAACATGATCTCTTAAATGAAAGGTATTCGGGATTAGCTTGAAAGCTAAGGAATATCAAATAACTTAGGACCAACCGAACCTCGTATTCAGACTTCGTTAATAGCCTCGAATGTTAAATTCAAAAAGTAAGGATATGGGAAAAACATATCCATGGTTAACAGACCTTAACTATGTAAGGTTAAGGAGAATAAATGAATAAATTCATTTAGAATTAGACCTCGTTTAACTGACGTCTAATAAGATGGAATTATGAATTTGTTTTCAGTTGTGGAAAAACTTGGTTAAGTTTAATAGGTTAAACTTATTAAGTCTATCGGTAATGGACTGCTTAATCCAAGGATTAAGAAAAGAACCAAGTAGAGAAAATGCAGCCCTTCGGTACGAAGGAGAAGATGCATAGTAAGCTAGATGATGGATTAAGTCTCTATTAGCTACATACAACTGAAACAAGAACGAGGATAAATTATCAGCATGGCTTCTGAAAGTTGATCTTAAATATTAATATCATAACCAATCACTTGAGCTGGATGTGTACTCTCGATGGGAGGATTCTGTAGGACATTGACATACGCCAGCTACAACATGGTGTCTTCATGAAGGCGGGGCCTTCATGACAACACAATGTTATAGTTGACATATTACAATGCCCTCCCAAATTAAATCATCAAGATTACATAAGCTGGATACTAAGTTCTTGGCTGGGGATAGGAATGTGATCACGTGTACAGAGTGACTCCGGAGGACTAAAGATAACTAGACACACGGAGTCATCTAGGGACGACACCATATTTCTGCGTATCTTTAGTTACCATGAGTAACTTCCTATACTCGTTCATATTGCTAGCTGGGGTTAAATTTTGACCTTAAATTGGAAGGACTGGTAGAGACCAGGAAAGACCATTCTAGATAACAGACGAAGTGAGGTGAAGGACGTATTCCATTGGTGTGTATCACATCCAGGAATATGATCATGCAAAGCATGGGAAAATCTTTGGCCAAAGTATCGCAAGTGTTGGTTGCGTTGTCCTAATCACCTAGTTTAAGATGCAGGATGTCAGATGAATATCAGTAACAGATATTCAGATAGGCTTCTTAAATGGATCACTTCGATAACTAGAAATGGTAAGAGAACCTTGTATATACATTATACTATGCATGAATTAACATGAAGGATCGGTAAGTTGCCAAGTCATGAAATGAGAGATCGCTGAAACTCCGAGCCATGTAATGGGAGATCGGTAGTTCTTCGAGTCATTTACAGCAGCATATGGAATCTGTTATATGATTGAATGGCACTGAATGTGTGTTCCATATTACAAATATGTGAAAAGAGAACATTAATTTTAAAGGGAAATTATGTGATCCAAACTGCATTATTTGGACAGAGAACGATTATTAAAACTTGAACGTGTGTTTGAATTATATAATTCATAACAGGGAACGTTGTATATAAAAAAAAAAAAAAATTTCCCTTATTCTGGTATCTTAAAATGGGGATGTTACATCTTGGTATCAGAGCTGATGGTTACAGCTCTTGGACCTAATGAGTCCACAATATTAATAAGGTTTACATTTTCTTATTGAACAGAAAATGGTCAGAACAAGAGGGAATGTTGTGAACAACCCGTTACTAGGTGGAGAAGTAGCTACTGCTCAAAAGCTGGATGAAATCCTTGCTGCCCTACTAGATACGAGAGATCATTTGACTGTTCTGGAACAACAGTTAATGGGCAATAAAGAGGAGGAGGAAGAAGCTGATATAAATGATCAACCACCTCCTGTGGACAACACCAATGGAGGGAATCTGGGTGTTGATAATAATAATGTGAATGCTCCTAATCATCCTAAAAATAAAAGGGCAAGATTAGCAGTTGAACTTACAAATGACATAAAGAGAATAAGTCCTCCAAAGTTTGATGGAACAACCCTTGGGGATGGAGATGAGAATTGGCTCAGTGAAATGGAGAAATAATTTACAATAAGAAACTTCTCCGAAGAGACCAAAGCGATATGGGGAGCATATCAGCTTTCTCATGAAGCATCATCATGGTGGGACAACTGTAAGGTTGAGTTGAATATTGTCAAATCAGACATAACTTGGGATCAATTTAAGGGTTACTTTAGGCAATGATGGCTGCCTCAACTCTATTTTGATAGGAAAATGACTGAATTTCAGAATTGGTCGCAAGGAAGGATGACAGTGATAGAATACTGGGAAGGGTTTACTAAACTCCTTAAATATGTGCCACAGTACCAAGCTGACGAGAAGTTCAGAATATGGAAGTTCATAATGGGACTGAAACCCATCATTGGTGGCGAAGTGGATGTCCACGGCCCAACCACCATGGAAGGAGTTTTTGAAAAGGAAATTAGACAGGAACAGAAATTGAGAGCAATTTCTGCTCATAGGGAAGAGATAAGGAAGAAGATTCCAAATTCTTCTTCATCTCTCACACCTAAAAGGGTGCCTTGGAAAAGGTTTGGTGTGAAAAAAAAAATGTTTTAGATAACAACAAGAAATCTGTAATGAAAAAACCTGTAAATAGTGTGCGGAACAGCTTCACAAAAGTTAGTGGCAATGGACAAAAGTCCTATGGAAGCCAAAATGATAACTTCAAAGCTGGTAACAAATTTGAGCCTAGAAAAGGGCCATTTGGAGGATGCTTCAACTATGGAAAGGACCACTACATGAATCATTGTCCTCTGAAGAAGGATGATCGCAATCAGCAGCATAGGATACACCCTGCAGTGGCTAACAGACAAGTTGAAAAGCAAGTTACGCCTATAGAAGTTCCGGGTAAGTTATTCGGTACACCTATAGTCATACTTTTTTATACTAGAGCTACTGAATGCTTTATTTCTACTAAAATTGCAATGAAATTAAAAATAAAGACTGAATGAATGGATAAAACATGGACAGTGCATTATGGGAATAATGCTGCCCATACAGTCTAAATGTGCCTTTTTGGGGCAATCCTTGACTTGCCCAGTTTCTCCACCGAAGTTGACCTATATGTAACTCCTTTAGGATCATATGATATCATTATTAGAGTTAATTGGTTGGCAGAACATAAGGCAAAAGTCGACTGTTATGAAAAACAATTTTTTTGTTTCAATGACCTGCAGAAAGCAGCAATCATTCAAGGTGTAAAACATGAAGTTACAGTTAGGAAACTGACAGCTATGCAACTAAAAAGGGCTAAAAATAGAGGCTGCACCTTGTATGTAGTAAAAATGATAGAAAATGCCGAGGAAGATAATGATTTCATGGAAAGATATCCATTGTTAAGGGATTTCAGTGATGTGTTTCCTGAGGAATTACCAGGTCTTCCACCCAATCGAGAGTTTGACTTTGCAATAGAAATAAAACTAGGAATTGAACCCATATCTAAGGCACATTATAGAATGACCACCCTTGAGTTGGTAGAGCTAAAGGCTCAATTACAGGAAATTTTGACTAAGGGGCTGATAAGACCGAGCATCTCACCATGGGGAGCGCCGGTAATTTTTGTAAATAAAAAGTATGGCACATTGAGGTTGTGCATTGACTATAGAATGCTGAACAAGGAAACTATTAAGAATCGATACCCACTTCCTAGGATTGATGATCTGTTCGACCAGATGCGAGGAGCATCATTCTATTCAAAAATAGATCTTTGATTTGGATATCATTAGCTGAGAATAAAGGAAGAAGATATTCATAAAATAGCTTTTAGAACAAGGTACGGGAATTATGAATTCATGGTGTTACCTTTTGGGTTGACCAATGCACCTGCGGCCTTCATGAATCTGATGAACAATATTTTTCAGGAATACTTAGACAAGTTTGTGCTTGTATTCTTAGACGACATACTTATATACTCTAAAAATGTCAAAGAGCACCAAGAACATGTAAGGATAGTGCTGGGAGTTTTAAGAAAGAGGAAGTTGTATGGTAAACTGTCTAAATGTTCCTTTTATGATGTAGAGGTGCATTATTTGGGACACGTTATAAGCAAGAATGGAATAGCTGTAGACCCTTCAAAGATCATAGCTATAACTGAGTGGCTTGCGCCTAAGAACGTGCATGAAGTGAGAAGCTTCATGGGCTTGGCAGGATATTATCGAAATTTCATTAAGGACTTTTCAAAAATTGCTGCCCCAATCACTTCACTGTAAAAGAAGGATAAGAAATTTGTCTGGAAGGAAAAATGTGAATCTGCCTTTAAAAATTTAAAGGAACAATTAACTACAGCACCTATTTTAATTGTACTAGACCCAAATGGAAATTTTATGGTTGTAACGGATGCATCAGGAGAAGGCCTTGGAGGTATTCTGTTACAGAATAACCATGTCATAGCTTATGAAAGCAGAAAGCTTAAGTTACATTAACAGAATTATGCTCCACATGACCTAGAGCTCACTGCCATTGTTCATACACTTCAAATGTGGAGGCATTACCTTTTAGGCAAACCTTTTGAGTTAAAAATAGACCATCTGGGGTTGAAGTATATTTTTACTCAGCCAAATCTAAATGCAAGGCAGCGAAGATGGTTAGAATTTGTGTTTCAGTATGATTTTGATATAAGCTACATCAAAGGCAAGGAAAATAGAGTGGCTGATGCCCTGAGTCGAAGGAAGCATATCTCTGCTCTTATAACGTTAAGAACTCAGTTTAAGGATGAGGTGAAAGATGCCTTGGAATCAGATCCTTATTTCTAGCAAGTCAAAACAGCACTTGTTGTAGATCCAAAGGATGTAAGGTATAAAGGATTTTGTTTCGACAATGAAGGAATTCTGAGGTTCGAAAACAGGCTATATATACCTTTGGCAAATAACTTAAGAAGGAAATTGTTAACTGAATTTCACAATTCACCTTTTTCTGGACACCCTGGCATTACGAAAATGCTTTCTGATCTTAAGAAACAATACTTCTAGAAGGGAATGAAAAAGGATGTGGTGGAATTTGTAACACACTTCTTAGAATGTCAGCGTGTTAAGGCAGAACATATGCATCCCGCTGGATTATTATATCCCCACAGCATTCCACAGTACAAATGGCAAGTGATAACAATGGATTTTGTTCAAGGATTGCCTATGTCAAGAAATAAGCATGATATTATCCTGGTTGTCGTCGAAAAATTGACCAAAGTGGCACACTTCATTGCTGGTAATTTGAAAGATGATGCACTAGTGTTAGCAAGAAGATTTATACATGAAATTTTCAAATTGCATGGAATACCCAAATTAATCATATTGGACAGAGATCCGAGGATGACATCAAGGTTTTGGAAATTGCTTAATGCAGCCTTGGGAACTAAATTAAACTTCAGCTCTGCATATCATCCAGAGATGGATGGACAGACCGAGAGAGTTAATCAAGTTTTAGAGGACATGTTAACGATGTATTGCATGGACCAGCAATATAAATATGAGTAATACCTTCCGCTGGTTGAATTTGCTTACAATAATACATATCATGCCTCTTTAAAAATGGCACCCTTTGAAGCATTGTATGGAAGAAAATGTAGAACCCATGTCAGCTGGGACAGCGTAGAGGACAAAGAGGTAATTGGGCCAGAAATCCTTTAGGAAATGGAACAAAAAATCAAAATGATTCGGGAACATCTAAAGGAGGCTACCAATAGGCAAAAGAGTTATGCAAACTTAAAGCGGGTTGATAGGAATTATGAACTGGGAGAGAAGGTCTTTCTTTGGGTGAAGCTGAAAAAGATCTCAATAACTTTTGGCAAGGCTGCCAAGTTGTCACCACGATACGTGGGACCTTTTGAAATTGTTGAAATAATCAACCCTGTAGCTTATCGTCTAGCATTACCTCCTGCTTTATCACAAATTCATGATGTTTTTCATATTTCTTTGCTTAAGAAATACGTGACAGATTTATCACATGTGCTAAATTGGAATTCCTTACAGGTCCAAGACCCAGGAATAATCGTGGTTAAGCCCATTCGAGTGCTGGGAACTCGCTAGTTGTACTTAAGAAATCACGAAGTGAATCAATGTAAGGTCCAGTGGGACCAGTTCAGTGAAGAAAGTGCAACTTGGGAAAATCTCGAAGAAATGAGATCTGCTTTTCCATACTTGTTTGATCGAAATTGAAATTCGAAAAACTGATAATTCTACCAAATTTAGACAATTATTGGTCTATTTTACAGTTGTCTTAAAACAAAGTTTTAAAGAGTGAATCTGTTTTTGGTATGAACTTATGAATGGAAGGACAATAACTGAACTTTGTCCTAGAAACTCCTTGATTTGGTTAATTTGATCATTGGGACGATGATTCTTTAAGAAGGGAGGAATGTAACGCCTTGATTTTTGTAAGTTATCATGGTCATTACTTTTCATAATGTTGTAACTGTTGAAATGAAGACAAACATGTTAAGATATATTTTTGATCTTACAGGAATGTGTTGTTAGTCTGGACTCTTGTATACTATAATTTGTTTACATGGGACAACAGTTATTATTGCTTGTATGTTTGCTCTAATGACAATAGATTTATCGTATGCTTGATGAACTCTATTCACTGATTGACAGCACACCTTGAATCAATTCCATTGATCCAAGGTATGCTGTGGCCTTCTTGTAATCACTTTTCTGATTTACTTTTTAAACCAGACTGAAGGTTGATATAAATGTTGCAGCATCCGATTGCAGATAGGAATATCTGGCACGTAGATGCCAACGGAAAAGGTTTGATTCTCGAACCATACATTGTTGCAACGCTAGACAACGTAAGGCGATAAAATCCTAGATGCGGGTGGTTTAGGTATGTGGAACATGGGAGGAAACGTCCTGCATAGTGTTAAATTTGGATGTTAGTCGGGAGGACTTGATTGGAAATTGATTAATTAAGTGTTAGGGGATTAGACCCTAATTCACCCCTAGGTTCTACCTTATACCCTAACTACTATCCTATGTAGATTTTTAAATTCTATATGGGTGAAAATTGATCTAAATCCTATTAACCTAGGAACTAGGCAAATGACCTAGATATGGACACTATTAAAAATCCTAAACTAAACCTAACCTGAGGACGGGGACGCACAGACCCATGGGGATGGAAAGGATAAGGAGGGAAGGTAAGAATTTATTGGACAATGAATGAGGTGCTTGCGTGGACAGCACCAAGTCTGGCAGGAACATGGAAAAAATTGGGGCATCTAGTTAGCCATGAGACTAAACTTGGTTTTCAATCAAAATTTTGAATTTGGCAATTTGCCAACCCGAGTCGGCGGTGGCGTGAGGAAAAAAGAAAAGTCAGTGCCTTCAATGCATTAATTTTCTTGGTCTTCATGACCAGCCCACCTTGGAAAGAGGATAGGGGATATTTTTGTTGGTCATTGTGTTCTTTTGGGTTTTTTGAAGTCGCTCTGCATTTGGTTTTTCATGGTTCTGTCGAACCAGCTGTGTTTGATTATTATCTCTATTTCTTTGGGAAATCTAAGGCTATTTTTGAGCATGTAGAGGAAGGTGACTGTTTGGGAAGCTTTACTACTATTGCCATGGAAGGAAACAACTCCTGTAAGCGCGGTTTTCTTCGAGCTTCAAGGAAAATTTCAGGCATGTTAAGCCCTTCTCCTTAAATACTTGCTTTTGCTTAATTGTCTCATTAAAACAACCCTGCTCTTTTGATGAAGGGGTTTTAGGTTTATTTGATTTTTTTGTCTGATGGAGATGATTTTTGGTGTAGTCATTTTTCCTTGCTCTTGCGTTTTGAACTGTCTTTACATAATTATTAAGTTGAAAATACAGTCCATGCTGTGTTGATTTGTTTGAAAATATTGGGGATTCATTCTTTATATTATGAAATTATGCTTTTAAATACTTAGCTGTGCATGAATCATTTCTGAGTTCTACGCATCCTTGTGAAATAGAAGAATGGGATTTCAGGTTGAAATGTTTGTTGATAAGGAACTCGAACTAGGTATTTATTTGTAAATGATTATATTGAATGAAATTGTACAGGCTGTATGAGTTTGTTTTTCATTGTTGAACAATCGTTCTATTGCCAATATGGGTTTGAGTGGTGGAACGTATGTGAGTAATATTTTTGAGTGCTGTGCTTTTTCTTTTAAAAAAAGAAGAAGGATGAATACGACTTGGGTATTCTTGGGTGTTGAAGAAAGTGATTATTCTTCTTACTGAATTTATTAATGGACTATGTTTTCTCCTTGCTGTTTGAAATCAGAAGGTGATGGAAATTTGATTTTATATTGAATGAAATTGTGCATGTTGTACGAGTTTGTTTTGACATCATTTCTTTTTTGAAATTAATAAGGAAACGAGTTCCTCTTCTTTCTGTTGTTTTAAATTTTGAAAGAAATGGTAATTGGGTTTCATTGAGCATTATAGGTTCGGCTTGATGGAAGTGACAATGATATTTAGATTGTTTCTTTAGTGCTGTGTTTTTTTTGTACAAATGGAAGAATGAAATGATTCGTGTAATCTCTGATTTTGCACTGTCATTCAAAAAAGAACTTGACTTGAGTGATTCTTGTTGTGTTTGAAGAAAATGGGTGTTTTCTTATTGAAATAATTAGAGGAATGAATTTTTCTCTTCTTGTTTTTTGAATTCTGGAAATAGCAATAATAGAGCTTTACCGTGCAATACGGGTTGGACTTGTTGTAGGTAACAGCAAAGTGCAAGTTGTTGTTTATGAATTGTGTGCGTTCATGGGTATAGAAAGCCGTGTAAATATTTGATAAGAGGCTGTATAACTGTTCATTGGTCATAATACAGTGCAAGAAGTATGGATTCTTTTATTACAGTAAGAGCATAGTATGCATCCTTACATTGTTTGTTCGTTGATGGATACGATGTTTTACCAACTTGTTTTTGGTATTCGTATGAGCCTGATTTAAAGGAAGTATTGATAGGGATGATAAATTATTCCTTGTTTTCATTTAAAGCTGAATATGAATGGAATTATTCCTTGCTGTTGGAAAGTGAATTCTGAATGGATTTTGTAAGTTTCACTCTGAACTGTTATCTTTGATTGGTGTCTCGTTTGGATTCAAATTTCAGTACAATCACAAGGAAATAAAAAGGAGTGTGGATGGATAACTTGGAATAATGATCATTTCTTCTCTCATACAGTTGAAAATCTGTAATCGTTAAGGAACAAATTTTTTATTGCTGTTTACTTTTCTCGTCAGTATTTGATTGATTGAAATCAAATGAGTTGCATGAACTGAAAGGAAATCAATTTGGTTTATATTTTTAGTCAAAATTTTATCCTTTGAAATTATTACTAATGCAAGGGAATGGAATTGATAGAAGTTATGTTAGAACAACAGTATACATACTTGTGTTCCTAGTTCTTACAGATGTTGTAATCTAGAATTGATGAAGGAAATTACTTTTTGTAATGATTATTAAGGAAATAGGACAGCAATCCTTTGACTGATTGGGATGGTATTTAGATGATTCAGTTGTTATGCTGTTCATTCTTTTTGATACTTAATTCTTGATTGATGTTCATTGTAAGGTTTCATAAAAGTAGGGTTCTTTTATTGAGACAGTTAATTAAAAGCACCTCATTTTAATGACAAGTTCTTAATATGCTAAGTTCAATGAACTGACCCGTGCAAGTAATTTCACAGATGGAACTTGAGTAAAATGAAGACATGGTTGTTTTCTGATACTTCTTTTGATTGTCTGAAGATGGATTGTATTTGATAGCTATTATTCCTCTACAAGGAATTGAGAAAAGAATAAATTAAATTCTTCTATCTTATGAGTTGTAATGTGGTTTAATATAAACAAAGTCCAGTCATTTGGACTGGAAAATGTATAAATTATGAAATGGATTGATGAATACAAATACAAGTGTGATATTTTAATGACTGTATCAGTTTGATATTGTTGAATAAGTTGGGAATATAACATTATCCCTTGATTTGGAATTATTCAATTGTTCATGAATGAATTAAAAAAAATGACATCTATTCTTACCTAAATGCAACTCTTACATTGAAATGTGCAATTAATTCATACTTGGGTTAAGATGAATTTTTAATTGAAAAATAAAAGGATTAGGAAGAACATGATCTCTTAACTGAAAGGTATTCGGGATTAGCTTGAAAGCTAAGGAATATCTAATAACTTAGGAGCAGCAGAACCTCGTATTTGGAATCCGTTAATAGCCTCAAATGTTAAATTCAGAAAGTAAGGATATGGGAAAAACATATCCATGGTTAACAGACCTTAACTATGTAAGGTTAAGGAGAATAAATGAATAAATTCATTTAGAATTAGACCTCGTTTAACTGACATCTAATAAGATGGAATTCTGAATTTGTTTTCAGTTGTGGAAAAACTTGGTTACGTTTAATAGGTTAAACTTATTAAGTCTATCGGTAATGGACTGCTTAATCCAAGGATTAAGAAAAGAACCAAGTAGAGAAAATGAAACCCTTCGGTATGAAGGAGAAGATGCATAGTAAGCTAGATGACGAATTAATTCTCTCTTAGCTACATACAATTGAAACAAGAACGAGGATAAAGGATCAGCATGGCTGCTGAAAGTTGATCTTAAATATTAAGATCATAACCAATCACTTGAGCTGGATGTGTACTCTCGATGGGAGGATTCCGTAGGACATTAACATACGCCAGCTATAACATGGTGTCTTCATGAAGGCGGGGCCTTCATGACGACACAATGTTATAGATGACATATTACAATGCCCTCTCGAATTAAATTATCAAGATTACATAAGCTGAATACTAAGTTCCTTGCTAGGGATAGGAATGTGATTACGTATACGGAGTGACTCCGGAGGACTAAAGATAACTAGACACACAGATTCGTCTAGGGACGACACCGTATGTCTACGTATCTTTAGTTACCATGAGTAACTTCCTATACTCGTTCATATTGCTAGCTGGGGTTAGAGTTTGACCTTAGATTGGAAGGACTGGTAGAGACCAAGAAAGACCATTCTAGATAACAGACGAAGTGAGGTGAAGGACACATTCCATTGGTGTGTATCACATCCAGGAATATGATCATGCAAATCATGTGAAAATATTTGGCCAACGTATCACAAGTGCTGGTTGCATTGTCCTAATCACCTAGTTTAAGATGCAGGATGTCAGATGAATATCAGTAACAAATATTCAGATAGGCTTCTTAAATGGATCACTTCGATAACTGGAAATAGTAAAATAACCTTGTATATACATTATACTATGCATGAATTAACATGAAGGATTGGTAAGTTACTGAGTCATGAAATGAGAGATCGTTGAAACTTCGAGCCATGTAATGGGAGATCGGTAGTTCTTCGAGTCATTTACAGCAGCATATGGAATTTGTTATATGATTGAATGGCACTGAATGTGTGTTCCATATTACAAATATGTGAATAGAGAACATTAGTTTTAAAAGGAAATTATGTGATCCAAATTGCATTATTTGGACAGAGAACAATTATTAAAAATTGAACGTAAGTTTGAATTATATAATTCATAACAGGGAATGTTGTATATATATATATAAAATTCCCTTGTTTTGGTATCTTAAAATGGGGATGTTACACGATTGACATCTTGCCTTGCCAACTCGCCTTGAGCTCGCTAAGGATCTCACCTTGCCAACTTGCCTTGAGCTCGTCTAGTAGCTCACATGTAAGCCCACCTCAGAGATTACCGACAAGCTCACCTTGGAGTTCGTCGAGCTGCTCGACCTAGAGCAGCTTGTCGGGGAGCTCGCCAAACAACTCGTTTGGGAAGTCACCGAGAAGCTTTCCTGGGAGCTCGAGGAGCAGCTCCACTGGGATCTCTTTTGGGAGCTCACCGTACTCGCTAAGTAGCTCACTGAGCAGCTCACCTGGGAGCTCCCCAAGCAGCTCGACTTGAGCTCACCTGGGAGCTCATCAAGCAGCTCACCTTGCCCACTCACCTTGAGCTCGTTGAGGAGCTCACCTTGCCAACTCGCCTTGAGCTCTTTTTTAAGCTCACCTCAGAGTTCTTCGAGTAGCTCGCCTAGCATCTCACCATGTAGCTCGCAACGTAACTCACTCGGGAGCTCGCGTGATAGCTTGCCGAGTAGCTCTCTCGGGAGCTTGTCGAGTAACTCGCCTGACAGCTTGCCTTACCAACTCACATGGTAGATCACTTGTAAGCTTGCCTCAAAGATTACTGACAATCTCATCATAGAGCAGCTTGTCGAGGAGCTCACTAAGCAGCTCACCTTGGAGCTCACAGAGCAGCTCGCATGGGAGCTCAGGGAGCAGCTCACCCGGGAGCTCTCCAAGTAGCTTGCCTAAGAGCTCACCGAGTAGCTCAGTTGGGAGCTCACCTGGGAGCTCACATAACATCTCGACTTGAGCTTGCTTGTGAGCTCGTCGAGTAGCCCATCGGGGAGCTCACCAAATAACTCACCAAGTAGCTCGCTTGGGAGCACGCCGAGTAGCTCGCTTGGGAGCTCGTCGAGTAACTCACCTTCGAGCTCGCCAAGCATCCTACAAGGGAGCTCGGCAAACAACTCACCTAGGAGCACGTCGAGCAGCTCAACTTCAGCTCAGCCGGGAGCTCACCTGACAACTTGCCTTGCCAACTCACCTTGAGCTCGCTGAGGAGCTCTCCTTACCAACTCACCTTAAGCTCGTCTGGTAGCTCGCCTCGGAGTTCGTCAAGTAGCTTGCCTAGAAGCTCGCGTAACAGCTCGCCTGAGAGCTCCCCGCCCAGCTCTCTCGGGAGCTCACCCAATAGCTTACCTGGCAACTTGCCTGGGAGCTCACATGACAGATCACCCTAGAGCAGCTTACCGGGGAACTCGCCTTGGTTCTCACCGAACAACTTGCCTGGGAGCTCACCGAGCAGCTTGGCTGGGAGCTCGTCGAGCATTTCACCTAGGAGCTACAGAGTAGCTCAGTTGGGAGATCACCTGGGAGCTCGTGGAGCAGCTCGGTTGGGAGCTCGCGGAGCAGCTCGATTGGGAGCTCGCGGAGCAGCTCAACTTAAGCGTGATTGTGAGCTCGTCGGGGAGCTTGCCGAACAACTCACCAAGTAGCTTGCTTTGGAGCTCGCTGAGTAGCTCACCTTCGAGCTCGCCAAGCAGCCTGCAAGGGAGCTCACCTGGGAGCTCGGCTAATAGCTCATGTAACATCCCCATTTTAAGATACTAGAGCAAGGAAATTTTTTTTTTATATAACGTTCTCTGTTATGAATTATATAATTCAAACACACGTTCAAGTTTTAATAATTGTTCTCTGCCCAAATAATACAGTTTGGAACACACAATTTCCTTTTAAAACTAATGTTTTCTGTTCACATATTTTGCAATATGGAACACACATTCAGTGCCATTCAATCTTATAACAGATTCTATATGCTGCTGTAAATGACTCGAAGAACTGCCGATCTCCCATTTTCATGGCTCGGAGTTTCAACGATCTCTCATTTCATGACTCGGTAACTACGGATCCTTCATGTTCATTCATGCATAGTATATTATATATACAAGTTCTCTTAACCATTTTCGGTTATCGAAGTGATCCATTTAAGAAGCCTATCTGAATATCTGTTACTGATATTCATCTGACATCCTGCATCTTAAATTAAGTGATTAGGACAACGCAACCAGCACTTGCGATACTTTGGCCAAATATTTATCACATGCTTTGCATGATCATATTCCTGGATGTGATACACACCAATGGAATACGTCCTTCACCTCACTTCACCTGTTATCTAGAATGGTCTTTCCTGGTTCCTACAAGTCCTTTAAATTTAAGGTCAGATTCAAACTTCCAATTTCCAACTAGCAATATGAATGAATATAGGAAGGCACTCATGGCGACTAAAGATACACAGACATATGGTGTCATTCCCCACAACTCCGTGTGTCTAGTTATCTTTAGTCCTCCAGAGTCACTCCGTATACGTGATTGTACTCCTATCCCCAGCCAAGAACTTAACATTCAGCCTATGTATTCTTGATGATTTAATTCAGGAGGGCATTGACAAATATGTCAATGTCCTACGGAATCCTCCCATCGAGAGTACACATCCTTCTCAAGTGATTTGGATATGATCTTAATATTTAAGATCAACTTTCAGCAACCATTCTGATCTTTTATCCTCATTCCCGTTACAGTTGTATGTAGCTAAGAGAGACTAAATCCATCTTCTAGCTTGCTATGCATATTCTCCTTCGTACCGAAGGGTTGCATTTTCTCTACTTGGTTCTCTTCTTAATCATTGGATTAAGCAGCCCGTTACCGATGGACGTGATAAGTTTAACCTATTAAACTTAACCAAGTTTTTCACAACTGCAACTAAATTCAGAATTCCAGCTTATTAGACGTCATTTAAACAAGGTCTAATTCCCAATAAATGTATTCATTTATTCTCCTTAACCTTACATAGTTAAGGTCCATTAGCCCTGGATATATTTATCCCATATCCTTTCTTTCTGAATTTAACATACGAGGCTATTAATGGAGTTCGAAAACAAAGTTCGGCTACTCCTAAGTTAATTGATATTCCTTAGCTTCCAAGCTAATCCTGAATACCTATCAGTTATGGAATCATATTCTTCCTAATCCTTTTTAATGTCAATTAAAAATTCATCTTAACCCAAGTATGAACTAATTGCACATTTCAACTTAAAAGTTGCATTTAGGTAAGAATAGATATCAATTCCTTTTTAACATCCATCCAAGGACAAATAAATAATTCCAAATCAAGAAATAACATTATATTTCCAAATTAATCAACAATATCAAACTGATATAGTTATTAAAATATCACACTTGTATTTGTATTCATCAATCCATTTCATAATCCATACATCTACCAGTCCAAATGACTGGACTTTGTTTATATAAAACATCATTACAACTCATAGATAGAAGAATGTACTTTCTTCTTTTCACAATTCCTCGTAGAGGAATAATAACTAACAAATACAATTCATCTTCAGACAATCAAAAGAAGCATCAGAAAACAACCATGTCTTCGTTCTATCAAGTTCCATCTGCAAAATTACTTGCACAGGTCAGTTCATTGAACTGAGCATATTAAGCACTTGTCATTAAAATGAGGTGCTTCTAATTAACTGTCTCAATAAAAGAACCCTGCTTTTATGAAACGACAGTATGAACATCAATCAAGAATTAAGCATCCAAAGAATGGACAACATAACAACTGAACCATCTAAACACCATCCCAATCAGCCAAAGAATTACTGTCCTATTTCCCACATAACCATACAAGAAGCAATTTCCTTCAAAAGTTCCAGATTACAACATTTGTAAAGTTTAGGAATACAAGTAGCATACTGTTGTTATAACATAACTGTTATCCTTTCCATTCCTTTCATTAGTAATAAATGCAAAGGGTAAAAACTAACTGAAAATGTAAACCAATTACTTTCCTTTCAGTTCATGCAACTCATTTGATCAAGCAATATAGACGAGAAAGTAAACAACAATAAAATATAGTTGCTTATACCCAAGCAATACAAAATTCTTTCCTAAACGATTACAGATTTCCAACTGTATGAGAGAAGAAAAGATCATTTTTCCAAGTTATCCATCCACATTCCTATTCTTTCCTCATGACTGTCCTAAAAATTGAATCCAAACGAGACACAAATCAAGATAACAGTTCAGAGTGAAACTTACAAAATCCATTCGGAATTCACTTTCCAAAAGCAAGAATAATTTCATTCATAATCAGCTTTAAACGAAAACAAGGATGAATTTATCATCCTTATCAATACTTCATTTAAATCAGGCTCATACGAATACCAAAAACAGGTTAGTAAAACATTGTATTCATCATAGAACAAGCAGTATAAAGATGCATGCTATGTACTTGCTGTACTAGAAGACTCCATACTTCTTTCACTGTATTTTTAACCAAATAAACAGTTATACAATCATGTAATCAATTATTCACATGACCTTCTATATCCATGAATGCATACAGTTCATAAATATCCATTTACACCTACAGCTGTTACCTACAGCAAGTCCGATTCATAGCAAGAAGAGAAGAATTCATTTTTTTTTGAATGACAGTGCAAAAATCAGAAGGCCACACGAAACATTCAGAATTTCCGTTTGTACAGAAAAACACAGCACTCAGGAAACCATCTAAATGCCACTGTCATCTCTATCAAGCTGAACTTATAAAGTTCATTAAACCCAATTATTGTTTCTATCAAATTGAAAATAGCAGAAAGAAGAAGAATTCATTTCCCTATAATTTCAGTAAGAAACAATCATCTTATTCTCAAAAGATATAAAACACCCAATTCGTGTTTATCTTACCAGGACAGCTCAACTCATAATGACAACTGAACAATCAATCAACAATGAATAGAAAACTCACATAGCCTGAACTGTTTCAATTCAATATACCATAGCAATGAATACCCAATTCGAATTCCTTGCACAACAAATGTTTCTACCCGAAATCCATTTTTCTATTCACAATGATGTACAGAACCCAAAATGCAATTTTCATACAACAATACCCTTATTAATGAAAACCCGCATAGGATATCAGATGCAAAACAAGGTACAGTCAAGATAGACCCAAACAGCAAGACAAATTCCCATGCATTTCTTCCTTTGTACATCAATCCAAAGTCAAGTGCGTTTTCACGATGACAGTCTAAGAAGAAGATCAATCGCATCCATAAAACACTATAAAATCACTTCCCATCACAGCAAGAAAAGAACATAATTCATTCATTGTACAGAAATACAAAGCCAAGCTCATTTTCATGACTACAGTCCGAACTGGAAGATCAAATTACTTCCATAAAACACAACAAAATCAACCTTCCTTCACAGCAAGAAAGGAATGTAATCATTTATAAGTTCAGAAGAAAAATAAATTTCTTTTTCCAACTCCAACGAATACCCAAGTCGTATTCGTCCATTTCTTATGCAAGAAAAAGGAACACAACAATAAAAATATTACCACGCACTTCCTTCAAACCGAGTTCATATGCTCAAATAAAACCCAAATGCTATTTCGATTGTTCAACAATCAAAATAAACCCAAAACAACAGAAGGAAAAGGATCTTATTTCCTTTTAAAATTTTAGTAAAGAAACAACATCAAACAACTCACACAGCCTGTAGAGATTTTATTCCATAAAATCATTTCAAAAGAAAATTTTCCAATTCGAATTGATACCAACAAACACCTCGAAATTGATTTACTCTCAGCTGAGTATTCCTAAGCATAATTTCCTTATAATTTCAGTAACGAAATCCCCAATACTGTCAAACAAACCAGCACAGCAAGTTTGTATTTCCAACTCAAATTTATGCAAAGACAGAACAAATCACAACAACAAGAAAACGATTCTACCCATTTCAATTCCACAATGACAGTAAAATCAAATAAACCCAAAACCCATTCAGAAGAAGAAGAGCAGGGTTTTTTTAATGAGACGCTTAAATAAAGCAAGTGTTTTAAAGAGAAGGGCTTAACATGCCTGTAAATTCTTCCTCGAAACTCAAAGAAAACCACGTTTACAAAAGGTGTTTCCTTCCACGGCGACAATAATGAGCTTCCCAAACAATCACCTTCCTCCACAGGCTCAGAAAAAAAGCCTTCAAATTCCAAAGAAACAGAGATAGAAACCAAACACAACTTGTTCGACTGAACCAAGCAAAAACCAAATGCAGAGCAACTTCTCAAAAACCTGAGCAAACACAAATGACCAACAAAAATTCCTTCAAACTCTTTCCAAGGCGGACTGGTCATGAAGACCAAAAAAATTAAATGCATTAAAGGCTCTGCCTTTTTCTATTTCCTCACGCCACCCGCCGACTTGGGTTGGCGAACTCCCAATTTCAAATTTTGCATGTAAAACCAAGTTTAGTGCATAACTAACTAGATACCTCCAGCTTTTCTTCTGTTCCCGCCAAACTTGGGCAATGTCCACGCAAGGACTTACATTAATTGCCATTTAATTCCCTTTCATCCTTATCCTTTCCCATGGGTCTGTGCATCCCCTTCTAGGTTAGGATTAGTTTAGGATTCATAATAGTGTTCGACCTAGGTCATAGCCTAGTCTTTAGGTTAATAGAACTTAGGTCTATTTTCACCTTTTATACAATTTAAAAATCCACTTAGGATAGTAGTTTAGGATGTAAGGTAGAACTTAGGATTAGATTAGGATCTAATTCCCTCTAACACCTAACACTAATTAATCAACTTCCAATCAAGTCTTCCCGACTGACATCCAATCCAATGCTATGCAGGACATTTCGTCCCTTCGTTTCACATGCCGGAGCCACCCATATCCAGGAATTTATCACCTTACGAGGTCTCATGTTACGACAGTGCATGGTTCGTGAATCAAACCCTTTTCCATTGGCATCTACGTGCCAGCTGTTCATACCTGAAATCAGGTGTTGCACATTTATATCAACCTTCAGTTCGGTTCAAGAGTAAATCGTCAAAGCGATCACAAGAAGGCCACAACATACTTTGGATCAATGGAATTGATTCAAGGTGTGCTGTCAATCAGCGAATAGAGTTCAGCAAGCATACGACAATTTGTCGTCACATCAGCAAACATACAAGTAACAATAACTGTTGTCCCATGTAAACAAATTACAGTCATGCAAGAATCCAGATTAGCAACACATTCCCTTAAGATCAAAATATATATCTTAACATGTTTGCCTTCATTTCAGCAGTTACAACATCAAGAAAGTAATCACCATGATAACTTACAAAAATCAGGGCATTACATTCCTCCCTCCTTAAAGAATCATCGTCCCGATGATCAAATTAACCAAATCAAGGAGTTCCTAGGACAAAGTTCAGTTATTGTCCTTCCATTCATAAGTTCATACCAAAAACAGATTCACTCTTTAAAACAGTGTTTTAAGACAACTGTACAATAGACTAATAATTGTCTAAATTTGGTAGAATTATCAGTTTTTCGAATTTCAAATTTCGATCAAACAAATGTGGAAAAGTAGATCTCATTTCTTCGAGATTTTCCCAAGTTGCACTTTCTTCGCTGAACTGGTCCCACTGGACCTTACATTGATTCACTTCACGATTTCTTAAGTACAACTGGCGAGTTCCCAGCACTCGAATGGGCTTAACCACGATTATTCCTGGGTCTTGGACCTGCAAGGAATTCCAATTCAGCACATGTGATAAATCTGTCACGTATTTCTTAAGCAAAGAAATATGAAAAACATCATGCATTTGAGACAAAGCAGGAGGTAATGCTAGACGATAAGCTACAGGGTTGATTATTTCAACAATTTCAAAAGGTCCCACGTATCGTGGCGACAACTTGGCAGCCTTGCCAAAAGTTATTGAGCTCTTTTTCGGCTTCACCCGAAGAAAGACCTTCTCTCCCAGTTTATAATTCCTATCAACCCGCTTTAAGTCTACATAACTCTTTTGCCTATTGGCAGCCTCCTTTAGATGTTCCCGAATCATTTTGATTTGCTGTTCCATTTCCGTAAGGATTTCTGGCCCAATTACCTCTCTGTCCTCAACGCTGTCCCAGCTAACAGGGGTTCTGCATTTTCTTCCATACAATGCTTCAAAGGGTGCCATTTTTAAAGAGGCATGGTATGTATTATTGTAAGAAAATTCTACCAACGGAAGGTATTCCTCCCATTTATACTGCTGGTCCATGCAATACATCCTTAACATGTCCTCTAAAACCTGATTGACTCTCTCAGTCTGTCCATCCGTCTCCGGATGATATGCAGAACTGAAGTTTAATTTAGTTCCCAAGGCCGCATTAAGCGTTTGCCAAAACCTTGATGTCATCCTCGGATCTCTGTCTGATATGATTAATTCCGGTATTCCATGCAATCTGAAGATTTCATGTACAAATCTTCTTGCTAACACTGGTGCATCGTCTTTCAAATTACCAGCAATGAAGTGTGCCACTTTGGTCAATTTGTCGACTACAACCAGGATAATGTCATGCTTATTTCTTGACATAGGCAATCCTTGAACGAAATCCATCGTTATCACTTGCCATTTATACTGCGGAATACTGTGGGGATACAATAATCCAGCGGGATGCATATGTTCCGCCTTAACACGCTGACATTCCAAGCAGTGTGTTACAAATTCCACCACATCCTTTTTCATTCCCTTCCAGAAGTATTGCTGCTTAAGATCAGCAAGCATTTTTGTAATGCCAGGGTGTCCAGAAAAAGGTGAATTATGAAATTCAGTTAACAATTTCTCTCTTAAGTCATTTGCCAAAGGTATATATACCTCTGTTTTCGAACCTCAGAATTCCTTCTTTATCAAAACGAAATCCTTTATACCTGACATCCTTTGGATCTGCAGCAAGTGCTATTTTGACTTGCTGGAAATAAGGATCTGATTCCAAGGCATCTTTCACCTCATCCTTAAACTGAGTTCTTAACGTTATAAGAGCAGAGATATGCTTCCTTCGACTCAGAGCATTTGCTACTCTATTTTCCTTGCCCTTGATGTAGCTTATATCAAAATCATACTGAGATAGAAATTCTAACCATATTCGCTGCCTTGCATTCAGATTTCATGAAGGCGGCAGGTACATTCAGTCAACCCAAAAGGTAACTGTTGTGAACTCATAATGCCCGTACCTTGTTCTAAAAGCTGTTTTATGATTATCTTCTTCCTTTATTCTCAGCTGATGATACCCAGATCGAAGATCTATTTTTGAATAGACTGATGCTCCTCGCATCCGGTCGAACAGATCATCAATCCTAGGAAGTGGGTATCGATTCTTAATAGTTTCCTTGTTCAGCATTCTGTAATCAATGCACAGCCTCAATGTGCCATCCTTTTTCTTTACAAAAATTACCGGCGCTCCCCATGGTGAGACGCTCGGTCTTATCAGTTCCTTAGTCAAAAGTTCCTGTAATTGAGCCTTTAGCTCTACCAACTCGAGGGTGGTCATTCTATAAGGTGCCTTAGATATGGGTTCCAGTTCCTGGCTTGATTTCTATTGCAAAGTCAAACTCTCGTTTGGGTGGAAGACCTGGGAATTCCTCCGGAAACACATCACTGAAACCCCTTAACAATGGATATCTTTCCATGAAATCATTATCTTCCTCAGCATTTTCTGTCATTTTTACTGCATACAAGGTGCAACCTCTATTTTTAGCCCTTTTTAGTTGCATAGCTGTCAGTTTCCTAACTGCAACTTCACGTTTTACACCTTGAATGACTGCTGCTTTCTACAGGTCATCAAAACAACAATTTTGTTTTTCATAACAGTCAACCTTTTCCTTATGTTCAGCCAACCAGTTAACTCCAATAATGATATCATATGATCCTAGAGGAGTGACATACAAGTCAACTTTGGTGGAGAAACTAGGCAAGTCAAGAATTGCCCCAAAAAGGCACATTTCGACTGTATGGACAACATTATTCCCATAATGCACTGTCCATGTTTTATCCATTCGTTCAGCCCTTCTTTTTAATTTCATTGCAAGTTTAGCAGAAATAAAGCATTCAGTAGCTCCAGTATCAAAAAGTATGACTACAGGTGTACCGAATAACTTACCCGGAACTTCTATAGGCGTAACTTTGCTTTTCAGCTTGTCTGTTAGCCACTGCAGCGTGTATCCTATGCTGCTGACCACGATCATCCTTCTTCAGAGGACAGTGATTCGCGTAGTGGTCCTTTCCACAGTTGAAGCATCCTCTAACTGGCCCTTTTCTAGGCTCAAATTTGTTACCAGCTTTGAAGTTATCATTCTGGCTTCCATAGGACTTCTGTCCATTGCCATTAACTTTTGTGAAGCTGTTCAGCATGCTATTTACAGGTTTGTTCATCACAGATTTCTTGTTGTTATCCACAATAATTTTGTTTTTCACACCAAACCTTTTCCAAGGTCCCCTTTTTGGTGCAAGAGATGAAGAAGAATTGGGAATCTTCTTCCTTATCTCTTCCCTGTGAGCAGATATTGCTCTCAATTTCTGTTCCTGTCTGATTGCCTTTTCGACAACTCCATCCATGGTGGTTGGGCCGTGGACATCCACTTCACCACCAATGATGGGATTCAGTCCCATTATGAATTTCCATATTCTGAACTTCTCGTCATGCTTGGTACTGCGGCACATACTTAAGGAGTTTAGTAAACCCTTCCCAGTATTTTGTCACCGACAGCCTTCCTTGCGACCAGTTCTGAAATTCAGTCATTTTCCTATCAAAATAGAGTTGAGGTAGCCATCGTTGCCTAAAATAACCCTTAAATTGATCCCAAGTTATGTCTGATTCGACAATATTCAACTCAACCTTACGGTTGTCCCACCATGATGATGCTTCATGAGAAAGCTGATATGCTCCCCATATCGCTTTGGTCTCTTCGGAGAAGTTTCTTATTGCAAAGTATTTCTCCATTTCACTGAGCCAATTCTCAGCTCCGTCCCCAAGGGTTGTTCCATCAAACTTTGGAGGACTTATTCTCTTTATATCATTTGTAAGTTCAGCTACTAATCTTGCCCTTTTATTTTCAGGAGGGATTAGGAGCAATTACATTATTATTATCAACACCCTGGATTCCCTCCATTGATGTTGTCCACAGGAGGCGGCTGATCATTTATTTCAGCTTCATCTTCCTCCTCTTCATTGCCCATTGACTACTGTTCCAGAACAGTCAAACGATCTCTCGTATCTAGTAGGGCAGCAAGGATTTGATCCAGCTTTTGAGCAGTAGCTGCTTCTCCACCCTGTAACGGGTTATTCGCAGCATTCCCTCTTGTTCTGACCATTTTCTATTCAATAAGAAAATGTAAACCTTATTAATATTATGGACTCATTAGGTCCAAGAGCTGCAACCTTCAGCTCTGATACCAAGATGTAACATCCCCATTTTAAGATACTAGAACAAGGGAATTTTTTTTTTTTTTATATAACGTTCTCTGTTATGAATTATATAACCTTTGGTGGTTGACCCATATCCGAGTGGGTTCCGACGAGTGATTTTTTAGGCTGCAGAGTGGAACGTTTCAGATTTTGATCGTATCCGCTTGGCCTAGGGTCCTCCATCGGGGTTATGGAAGTGATTTGCAAGACATTGCTAGAGGGGAGGCGCTATGAAATCCCCCTATATATAGCTTGAATCATTGTGTTCTCTCCTCGAAGACTGTCACACTTTATGGAAGTAACCTCTGGTGGTAGACCCATTTTTTGAGTGGGCGCCGACGAGTGAGTTTATAGGCCGCAGAGTGGAACGTTTCAGATTCTGATCATATCCACTTGGCCTCGGGTCCTCCATCGGGGTTACGGAAGTGATTTGCAAGACATTCCTAGAGGGGAGGTGCTGCAGAATCCCCCTGTATATAGCTCTGGTTCGTTGTGTTCTCCCTTCGAAGCCCGTCATGCTTTACGGATGTAACCTCTGGTGGTTGACCCATATCTGAGTGGGTGCTGACGAGTGAGTTTTTAGGCCATAGAGTGGAGCGTTTCAGATTCTGATCGTATCCACTTGGCCTGGGGTCCTCCATCAGGGTTACGGAAGTGATTTGCAAGACATTGCTAGAGGGGAGGCGCTGCGCAAGCCCCCTGAATATAGCTCCGGTTCATTGTGTTCTCTCTTCAAAGCCTGTCATGCTCTATGGAAGTAACCTCTGGTGGTTGATCCACATCCGAGTGGGTGCCGACGAGTGAGTTTTTAGGCCACAGAGTGGAACGTTTCAGATTCTGATCGTATCCACTTGGCCTAGGGTCCTCCATCGAGGTTATGGAAGTGATTTACAAGACATTGCTAGAGGGAGGGCAGGCGTGCTCATTTTACTTGTGTTCTTTTTGATGTCCCCCTTCTACTTTTGTTTTACCTCTCTCGTCAGAGGCTTTCATGTTGCGCGAAAATATCCTTTAGAGGTCCATATGTGCCCTTATATGGCAATGATGTGGAATGTTTCAGATTCTGATCGGATATCACGTTGCCTAGGGTCCTACGTTGGTCTTATTTTATGCGTTTTGTAAATGCCTCGAGGAGAAGGGTAATAATCAAATCGGGTCGAGGTTGGGTAGTCCAGACAGTCTGCACCCTTTGAATATGCGTAGGGGGCTATCCTGGGTAAGGACGTGCCTGAGTAGTTTTATAATTGAGGTGGCTACATGCACGGTGCATTCTGTGTGGCCTATGTTTATCACGAGCAATTTTTCTTCGAGGCTTAGGGTAAAGGGATTCATATGGGATGTGCTTCCCATATGCCTATGAACTGAATCTCGTTGTCGATGTGCTTCGGCACTATGTAGTCTATCTACCCCCAAAGATGTGAAGTTTTACGAGGTTCTTGATGCCCCCGTCATGTTTTTGCTGCAACATTTGATGCGCCAATGGGTTCATTGGAAAATATCTAATGCTCGTCAGTGTTGAAAATGTTGGAAGCACATGGAGATCTTCAATGGTTGCCTACCTTTCCGCGTCGACATCTGAGCTCGAGGTGTGGGTTGATTCGATGTTTTCTACAAGAGAGGAGGAATTTGATATTTTTCTTTCACATTTGTGTTGGTCTCATCGTGCATTTTGAAGGGCTCCGACGTCTCGTGCGTGGAAGGGAGCTACCTAGTCGATCCTGCCAGTAGTCATATTCTTGTCTCAAAGATTAAGCCATGCATGTCTAAGTATGAACTATTTCAGACTGTAAAACTGTGGATGGCTCATTAAATCATTTATAGTTTCTTTGATATTACCTTTACTACTTGAATAACCGTAGTAATTCTAGAGCTAATACGTGCACAAAATCCTGACTCTTGGAAGGGACGCATTTATTAGATAAAAGGCCTGTGCGGGCTTTCCCGCTACTCTGGTGATTCATGATAACTCGACGGATCACACGGCCTTTGTGCTGGCGACGCTTCATTCAAATTTCTGCCCTATAAAATTTCGATGGTAGGATAGAGGCCTACCATGGTGGTGACAGGTGATGGAGAATTAGGGTTCGATTCCAGAGAGGGAGCCTGAGAAATAGGTACCACATCCAAGGAAGGCAGCAGGTGAGCAAATTACCCAATCCTAACACGGGGAGGTAGTGCCAATAAATAAAAATACTAGGCTCATCGAGTCTGGTAATTGGAATGAGTACAATCTAAATCCCTTAACAAGGATCCATTGGAGGGCAAGTCTGGTGCCAGCAGCTGTGGTAATTCCAGCTCGAATAGCGTATATTTAAGTTATTGCAGTTAAAAAGCTTGTAGTTGGATCTTGGGTCGTCACGGTTGGTCTGCCTACTCGGTGTGCACTAGCCCTCACGTCCCTTCTGCTGGTGGCATGCTCCTGGCCTTAATTTTCTGGGTCACGATTCCAGCACCGTTACTTTGAAAAAATTAGAGTGCTCAAAGCAAGCCTACGCTCTGAATACATTAGCATAGAATAACGTGATAGGATTCTGGTCCTTTTCTGTTGGCCTTCGGGACCAGAGTAATGATTAATAGGGACTGTCAGGGGCATTTGTATTTCATTGTCAGAGGTGAAATTCTTGGATTTACGGAAGACGAACCACTATGAAAGCATTTGCCAAGGATGTTTTCATTAATCAAGAATGAAAGTTGGGGGCTCAAAGATGATCAGATACCGTCCTAGTATCAACCATAAACGATGCTGACCAGGGATCGTTGGATGTTGCTCAAAGGACTCCGCCAGCACCTTCTAAGAAATCAGAGTGTTTGGGTTCCGGGGGGAGTATGGTCGCAAGGCTGAAACTTAAAGGAATTAACGGAAGGGCACCACCAGGAGTGGAGCCTGCGGCTTAATTTGACTCAACACGGGGAAACTTACCAGGTCCAGACATAGTAAGGATTAGCAGATTGAGAGCTCTTTCTTGATTCTATGGGTGGTGGTGCATGGCCGTTCTTAGTTGGTGGAGTGATTTTTCTGGTTAATTCCGTTAACGAACGAGACCTCAGCCTACTAACTAGCTACACAGAGGTTTCCCTTTGTGGCTAGCTTCTTAGAGGGACTATGGCCGTTTAGGCCATGGAAGTTTGAGGCAATAATAGGTCTGTGATGCCCTTAGATGTTCTGGGCCACACATGCACTACACTGATGCAACCAACAAGTTTTTCTCCCTGGTCTGAAAGGTTCGGGAAATCTTGCCAAATTGCATCGTGATGGGGATAGACCATTACAATTAATGATCTTCAACGAGGAATTCCTAGTAAGCACGAGTCATCAGCTCGCGTTGACTATGTCCCTGCCCTTTGTACACACCGCCTGTCGCTCCTACCGATTGAATGATCCAGTGAAGTGTTCGGATCATGACGATGGTGGTGGTTTCCTTTGCCGATGTTGTGAGAAGTTCATTGAACCTTATCATTTAGAGGAAGGAGAAGTCGTAACAAGGTTACCATAGGTGAACCTACGGTAGGATCATTGTCATTTTAAAAAATGAACCGTGCAGGGGAGTGGGCATGTTCGGCAAGTATGGCATGTCTCCTCCCTGTCCCCCACTCTTGCGGGAGTTTGGACTGAAGTTCCAGATGATTTTCCCTTTGCAATGCCTCGGGGGTCCCCTCCGCTGGCTTTTTCTTAGGTGGGAGTTCTAGTCTTTGCAAGTTGTTCTCCTACGGTTCGGGTTATTACAAGGGCGAGTGCCAGTGTCATCTACAGTGTGGCTATGCGAGGGGCTCATTTTAAGCTGCAGTGGGTGCACCAACGACTCTGTTCATCTGGCAGTCCTGCTCCTTTGCGGTCGAAGGGTCCCAGCAATTTCCAGCTGCTAGGCGGTTCCTTGCAAACAGCCGTGGCTGCTTTGCAGACCGTTGAACATTTTTTGGTATGCAAAGTAGCTGCAACCCCCCGAAGTGTCGCCGGGTAGGTTATGCTGTACAAATTATTTCATGCCTTTGGAAGGGTGCACCTGAGTACATCACCAGGCGGGATGACCATCCACTGGTTCTATTCTCATTTGTTCAGTCTCTGGCCTTTCGACACTCCGGGGTGGGGACACCCTTTCTCTGATTTCCCCCACGGGGCATTACCTCTGGTTGTGGGGGGGCGTCGAGTGGAGGTGTGTGTCATAACACTCAACACATCGGTGCAGATTGTACCAAGGATCTGAAAAATAGCTGTGCAGCAAAATGCGATACTTAGTGTGAATTGTAGTATCCCGTGAATCATCAAGTCTTTTAACACAAGTTGCGCCCGAGGCCTTGGCCGAGGGCACGTCTGCTTGGGCGTCGCACTCTAAAATTGACTTCCCCTATTCCTCGGTGGGAGGATCAGAGATGGCTCTCCATGCCCACCAGCGGTACGGTCGGCTTAAATGGGCATGAGATTTGTGGCCGATGTCATGATGAGCGGTGACCAATGTTGGTCGACGTTGGATTGTGGCATGAGGTCACGGATTTGTGCGGAACTTTACTCGTTGTTAGTCACGACTCTTCCGTGGGAGGGTACGTCCAAAATTTCACGGCCCCAGGTCAGGCATGAGTACCCACTGAGTTTAAGCATATCACTAAGTGGAGGAAAAGAAACTTACCAGGATTCCCCTAGTAATGGTGAGTGAACTAGGAAGAGCCCAGCATGAAAATCAGCCAATCTACGTGCCGAATTGTAGTCTGTAGAAGCGTCCTTAGCGACAAACTGGGCCGAAGTCCCCTGGAAGGGGGCACTGGAGAGGGTGAGAGCCCTGTCGGGCCCGGACCCTGTTGCACTACGAGGCGCTGTCGGTGAGTCGGGTTGTTTGGGAATGCAGCCCTAATCGGGTGGTAAATTTTGTCCAAGGCGAGAGACCGATAGCGAACAAGTACCGCGAGGGAAAGATGAAAAGGAATTTGAAAAGAGAGTTAAATAGTGCTTGAAATTGTTGGGAGGGAAGCAGATGGAGGCCGACGATGCTCCCCGGTCGGATGCGGAATGGTGTGAGCCGGTATGCCACTCGGCTCGAGGAGTGCGTTAGTGCGGGTCATCGCGGCGGCACAAGCACGGCTTTTGGGCCATTGAGTGTACCTCCGTCGTGGCGGTCATGGAAAGAAGTGTGCACCTTGGGTGTGCCCTCGGGCACTTGTGCACTTGAGGTGCTGGCTTGTGGGCTTTCCATCCGACCCATCTTGAAACACGGACCAAGGAGTCTAACATGTGTGTGATTCAGTGGGTTTGGAAACCTGTGAGGTGTAAGGAAGCTAACTAGTGAGAGCCCCTCTTTGGGGTGCACTGCCGACTGACCCTGATCTTCTGTGAAGGTTTCGAGTGCGAGCACACCTGTTGGGACCTGAAAGATGGTTAACTATGCCTGAGAAGGGTGAAGCCAGAGGAAACTCTGGTCGAGGCCCGCAGTGATACTGACGTGCAAATCATTTGTCTGACTTGGGTATAGGGGTAAAAGACTAATCGAACTGTCTAATAGCTGGTTTCCTCTGAAGTTTCCCTTAGGATAGTTGGAGTTCACGCGTGAGTTTTATCAGGTAAAGCAAATGATTAGAGGCATCGGGGGCGTAACGCCCTCGACCTATTCTCAAACTTTAAATAGGTAAGGTGGTATGGCTGCTTCGTTGAGCCGCGCCACGGAATCATGAGCTCTAAGTGGGACATTTTTGGTACGCAGAACTGGTGATGTGGGATGAACCGAAAGTTGAGTTACGGTGCCAAATTGCGCACTAACCTAGATCCCACAAAGGGTGTTTGTTGATTAAGACAGTAGGATGGTGGTCATGGAAGTCAAAATCTTCTAAGGAGTGTGTAACAACTCACCTGCCGAATCAACTAGCCCTGAAAATGGATGGCACTGAAGCGCGCAACCTATACTCGGTCGTCGGGGCAAGTGCTAGGCTCCGATGAGTAGGAGGACATGGGGGTTGTTGCGAAACCTTGGGTGCGATCCTGGGTGGACTGGCCCCCGGTGCAGATCTTGGTGGTAGTAGCAAATATTCAAATGAGAAATTTGAAGACTGAAGTGGGGAAAGGTTCCATGTGAACAACACTTGGACATGGGTTAGTCGATCCTAAGAGATGGGGAAGTCCTATATCAAGGCCGCACTTTGCGTGATCATCGAAAGGGAATCGGGTTAATATTCCCGAACTGGGACGTGGCGGTGGACGGCAACGTTAGGAAATCTTGAGACGTCGGCAGGGGCCCCGGGAAGAGTTATCTTTTCTTTTTAACAGCCTGCCCACCCTGAAATCGGTTCAACCGGAGATAGGGTCCAGTGGCTGGAAGAGCACTGCATGTCCTGCGGTGTCTTATACGCCTTCGATGGACCTTGAAAATCTAGAGGACCAAGTACCGTTCATGCCCAGGCATACTCATAACTGCATCAGGTCTCCAAGGTGAAAAACCTCTGGTCAATAGAACAATGTAGGTAAGGGAAGTCAGCAAAATGGATCCGTAACTTCAGGAAAAGGATTGGCTCTGAGGTCTGGGCCTAGGGGTCTATGCCTTAAACCCGTGGGCTGCTGTCGGCTTTCCCGAGCTACTTCCGCGGCAAGAGTGGGCCATCGCGTGCCTGTCGGTGACGGGTGCAGGACGCTCCCCTTGTGGGGGGCTTTCCCTAGGTAGCGAAAAAACCACTCATAACTGGTACAAAACAGAGGGGAATCCGACTGTTTAATTAAAACAAAGCATTGCATGGTCCCTGTGATGCGACGTAATGTGATTTCTTCCCATGCTCTGATGTCAAAGTGAAGAAATTCAACCAAGCACGGCGGATAACGGTGGGAGTAACTATGACCTCTCTTAAGGTAGCCAAATGCCCTCGTCATCTAATTAGTGACACGCATGAATGGATTAACGAGATTCCCACTGTCCCTAATCTACTATCTCAGTGAAAGCACAGCCAAGGGAACGGGCTTGTGGAATCAAGCAGGGAAGAAGACCCTGTTGAGCTTGACTCTAGTCTGACTTGTGAAATGACTTAGAGGTTGTTGAGAATAAGTGGGAGCCTTTTTTCACTCCCTGGTCCGAAAGGTTCGGGAAATCCTTTCCAAATTGCATCGTGATGGGGATAGACCATTACATTAATGATCTTCAACGATGGAATTCCTAGTAAGCAACGAGTCATCAGCTCGCGTTGACTATGTCCCCTGCCCCTTTGTACACACCGCCTGTCGCTCCTAACGATTGAATGATCCAGTGAAGTTGTTCGGATCATGACTATGGTGGTGTTTCCTTTGCCGATTTTGTGGAAGTCATTGAACCTTATCATTAGAGGAAGAGAGTCGTAACAAGGTTACCAAAGGTTGAACCTACGGTAGTATCATTGTCATTTTAGAAAAATAACCGTGCAGGGGAGTGGGCAATGTTTCGGCAAGTATGTGGCCATCGTCTCCCCTCTCCCCCTGTCCCCCACTCTTGGGCGGGAGTTTGGACTGAAGTTCCAGATGATTTTCCCTTTGCAATGCCTCGGGGGTCCCCCTCCGCTGGCTTTTTCTTAGGTGGGTTTCTAGTCTTTGCAAGTTGTTTCTCACTACTGTTCGGTTATTACCAGGGCGAGTGCCAGTGGTCATCTACAGTGTGGCTATGCGAGTGGGCTCATTTTAGCGCAGGGGTGACACCAACGACTCGTTCATACTGGGCAGTCCTGCTCCTTTGCGGTCGAAGGTCCCAGCAATTTCCAGCTGCTAGGCGGTTCCATTGTCAACGATGCCGTGCTTCTTGCAGACGTTGAACTTTGGGGGGTTTTGGTTACAAAGTAGCTGCAACCCCCCGAAGTGTCCCGCCGTTAGGTTTATGCGTACAAATTATTCTGTGCTTTGGAAGTGTGCACCTGAGTACATCCAAGGCGGGATGACCATGCCACTGGTTCTATTCTCATTTGTTTCAATCTCTTGCCTTTCACACTAAAACCGGGGGGGTACACCCTTTTCTCTGATTTCCCCCACGGTCATTACCTCTGGTTGTGGGGGGCGTCGAGTGTTAGGTGTGTGTCATAACACTCAACACATCGGTGCTGAGATTGGTACAAGGACTGAAAATATCTGTCTTCAAGTCAAAATGCGATACTTGTGTGAATTGGTGTATCGCCGTGAATCATCAATTCTTTTACACAAGTTGCGAGCCCGAGGCTTGTGCCGAGGGCACGTCCTGCTTGGGCGTCGCACTCTACAATTGACTTCCCCATTCCTCGTGGGAGGATCTAGATGGCTTCTCCATGCCCACCAGCGGTACGGTCGGCTAAATGGGCATGAGATTTGTTGGCCTATTCATTATTAAGCGTGTGACCAATGTTGGTCGACGTTGGATTTGTGGGCTTAAAGGTCACGGATTTGTGCGGACTTTAAACGCGTTGTTAGTCACGACGCTTTCCTGGGAAGGGACGTCCAAAATTTCACGGCCCCATGTCAGGCATGCGTACCCACTGAGTTGGAACAGCCTATCACTAAGTGGAGGAAAGAACTTACCAGGCTTCCCCTAGTAATGGTGATTGAACTCGAAGAGCCAGCATGAAAATGCACAATCTAACGGCCGAATTGTGTCTGTATAAGCGTCCCCTTCGCGCAAACGGGCCCGAAGTCCCCTGGAAGGGGGCAACTGGAGAGGGTGATATGCCCTGTCGGGCCCGGACCCTGTTTCACTACGAGGCGCTGTCGGTGATTCGGGTTGTTGTTGAATCAGCCCTAATCGGTTTGTACATTTTTTTCCAATTCGAGATACCTCTATGGAAGACAAGTACCGCGAGGGACAGTAATATGAAAAGAATTTGAAAATGCGACGTTCCCTATTGCGTTGAACTTGTTGGGAGGGAAGTCCGATTGGCTGCCGACTCTGCTGCCCCCCCCCGTTCTGATGCTGTCTAGGTTTTCTACCGGAATTCCACTCGTCTCTCTTACTTGCTTTCGTATATCTGTTTCCTCGCGGCGGCACAAGCACGGCTTTTGGGCCATTGAGTGTACCTCCGTCGTGGCGGTCATGGAAAGAAGTGTGGCACCTTGGGTGTGCCCTCGGGCACTTGTGCACTTGAGGTGCTGGCTTGTGGGCTTTCCATCCGACCCATCTTGAAACACGGACCAAGGATGTCTAACATGTGTGTGATTCAGTGGGTTTGGAAACCTGTGAGGTGGTAAGGAAGCTAACTAGTGAGAGCCCCTCTTTGGGTGCACTGCCGACTGACCCTGATCTTCTGTGAAGGTTTTCGAGGTGCGAGCACACCTGTTGGGACCTGAAAGATGGTTTAACTATGCCTGAGAAGGGTGAAGCCAGAGAAACTCTGGTCGAGGCCCGCAGTGATACTGACGTGCAAATCATTTGTCCTGACTTGGGTATAGGGGTAAAAGACTAATCGAACTGTCTAATAGCTGGTTTCCTCTGAAGTTTCCCTTAGGATAGTTGGAGTTCACGCCGTGAAGTTTATCAGGTAAAGGCAAATGATTAGAGGCATCGGGGGCGTAACGCCCTCGACCTATTCTCAAACTTTAAATAGGTAAGGTGGTATGGGCTGCTTCGTGAGCCGCGCCACGGAATCATGAGCTCTAAGTGGGACATTTTTGGTACGCAGAACTGGTGATGTGGGATGAACCGAAAGTTGAGTTACGGTGCCAAATTGCGCACTAACCTAGATCCCACAAAGGGTGTTTGGTGATTAAGACAGTAGGATGGTGGTCATGGAAGTCAAAATCTTCTAAGGAGGTGTGTAACAACTCACCTGCCCGAATCAACTAGCCCTGAAAATGGATGGCACTGAAGCGCGCAACCTATACTCGGTCGTCGGGGCAAGTGCTAGGCTCCGATGAGTAGGAGGACATGGGGGTTGTTGCGAAACCTTGGGTGCGATCCTGGGTGGACTGGCCCCCGGTGCAGATCTTGGTGGTAGTAGCAAATATTCAAATGAGAAATTTGAAGACTGAAGTGGGGAGGAAAGGTTCCATGGAACAACACTTGGACATGGGTTAGTCGAATCTAAGAGATGGGGAAGTCCTATATCAAGGCCGCACTTTGCGTGATCATCGAAAGGGAATCGGGTTAATATTCCCGAACTGGGACGTGGCGGTGGACTGGCAACGTTAGGAAATCTGAGACGTCGGCAGGGGCCCCGGGAAGAAGAGTTATCTTTTCTTTTTAACAGCTGCCCCCCTGAAATCGGTTCAACCGGAGATAGGGTCCAGTGGCTGGAAGAGCACTGCAGCTTCCTGCGGGTGTCTTATAACGCCTTCGATGGACCTTGAAATCTAGAGGACCAAGTACGCCGTTCATGCCCAGGCATACTCATAACTGGCATCAGGTCTCCAAGGTGAAAACCTCTGGTCACTAGAACAATGTAGGTAAGGGGAAGTCAGCAAAATGGATCCGTAACTTCAGGAAAAGGATTGGCTCTGAGGTCTGGGGCCTAGGGGTCTATGCCTTAAACCCGTGGGCTGCTGTCGGCTTTCCCGAGCTACTTTCCGCGGCAAGAGTGGGCCATCGCGTGCCTGTCGGGTGACGGGTGCAGGACGCTCCCCTTGTGGGGGCTTTCCCTAGGTAGCGAAAAACCAACTCATAACTGGTACAAACAAGGGGAATCCGACTGTTTAATTAAAACAAAGCATTGCGATGGTCCCTGTGGATGCTGACGTAATGTGATTTCTTCCCAATGCTCTGAATGTCAAAGTGAAGAATTCAACCAAGCGCGGGTAAACGGTGGGAGTAACTATGACTCTCTTAGGTAGCCAAATGCCTCGTCATCTAATTAGTGACACGCATGAATGGATTAACGAGATTCCCACCTGTCCCTATCTACTATCTAGTGAAAGCACAGCCAAGGGAACGGGCTTGGGGAATCAGCAGGGAAAGAAGACCCTGTTGAGCTTGCTCTAGCTGACTTTGTGACATGACTTGAGAGGTGTAGAATAAGTGGGAGCCGTTTCAGTGACCAAGTGAAATACCACTTCTTTTAACATTATTTACTTATTCCGTGGAGGCAGGGGACAGGTTATTGCCCCTATTTTTGGCCTTAAGGTGCGTCAAGGTGCGCTGAATTAGGCAAGGACGACATTGTTAGTTGGTGAGTTTGGCTGGGGCGGCACATCTATTAAAAGATAACGCAGGTGTCCTAAGATGAGCTCAATGAGAACAGAAATCTCATGTGGAACAAAAGGGTAAAAATCTCATTTGATTTGATTTTCAGTAGATACAAACCGTGAAAAGCGTGGCCTATCGATCCTTTAGAAATTTCAGAATTTGAAGCTAGAGTTGTCAGAAAAGTTACCACAGGGATAACTAGCTTATGGGCAGTCAAGCATTCATAGCGACGTTGCTTTTTGATCCTTCAATGTCGGCTCTTCCTATCATTGTGAAGTAGAATTCACCAAGTGTTGGATTTTTCACCCACCAATAGGGAACGTGAGCTGAGTTTAGACCGTCATGAGACAGGTTAGTTTTACTCTACTGATGATCCGCACTGTGATAGTAATTCAACTTAGTACGAGAGGAACTGTTGATTCACACATTTGGTCATCATGCTTGGTTGAAAAGCCAGTGGCGCAAAGCTATCCTGTGTTGGATTATAACTGAATGCCTCTAAGTCAGAATCCATGCTAGAGCGGTGCATCTCTCTCTCTGATTGCATCGTGACCCAAAGTAGGGGTGCTCTTCGCCTCCCAGTGGCCCATGTCATTGGCGACCTCCGGCCGTGGCAAACCACCTATTTGGGGAACCTTGTATAACAATTTCAAGTGGTCAGCGAGAAGAATCCTTTGCAGACGACTTAAATAAGTGACGGGGTATTGTAAGTGCAGGGTGGCCTGCTACCACGATCCACTGAGATTCAGCCCTTTTTTGGCCCCAATTTCATAAACCCGAGATAGTTGAAGAGTGGGGTTTCCAAGAGCGATGCGACTTTGTTTTTACACGAGTGTAGGAGGGAGAAGTGGGGTTTCCACAACTCAGCAGATGCAACCTTCTTCTCCTTTTGCCCAAGTATAGGAGGAGGAGGAGTGGGTTTGCGGAAAGAAGAGATGCGATTCCTTTTTTTTTTTAGCCCCAAGTATAGAAGAAGAAGAAGAGAAGTGGGGTTTCCGGTAAAGAGATGTGATCTTTTGCTCTCCTCTGTTTTTTTTTTGCCCAAGTATAGAGAGGAAGAGTGGGGTTTCCGATGAAGAGATGCGATCTCCTCCTCTTTTTTTTCAAAAGGTCCACGTAACGTGGCGACAACTTGGCAGCCTTGCCAAAAGTTATTGAGCTCTTTTTCGGCTTCACCTGAAGAAAGACCTTCTCACCCAGTTTATAATACCTGTCAACCCGCTTCAAGTCTGCATAACTCTTTTGCTTATTGGCAGCCTCCTTTAGATGTTCCCAAATCATTTTGATTTGCTGTTCCATTTCCATAAGGATTTCTGGCCCAATTACCTCTCTGTCCTCAACGCTGTCCCAGCTGACAGGGGTTCTGTATTTTCTTCCATACAATGCTTCAAAGGGCGCCATTTTTAAAGAGGCATGATAGGTGTTATTTTAAGAAAATTCTACCAACGGAAGGTATTCCTCCCATTTATACTGCTGGTCCATGCAATACATCCTTAACATGTCCTCTAAAACCTGATTAACTCTCTCAGTCTGTCCATCCGTTTCCGGGATGATATGCAGAACTGAAGTTCAATTTAGTTCCAAGCCACATTAAGCGTTTGCCAAAACCTTGATGTCATCCTTGGATCTCTGTCCGATATGATTAATTCCGGTATCCATGCAATCTGAAGATTTGATGTACAAATCTTCTTGCTAGCACTGGTGGGCATCGTCCTTCAAATTACCAGCAATGAAGTGTGGCCACTTTGGTTAATTTATCGACTACAACAAGGATAATGTCATGCTTATTTCTTGACATAGGCAATCCTTGAACTAAATCCATCGTTATCACTTGCCATTTATACTGCGGAATGCTGTGGTGTGGGGATACAATAATCCAGTGGGGTGCATATGTTCCGCCTTAACACGCTGACATTCCAAGCAGTGTGTTACAAATTCTACCACATCCTTTTTCATTCCCTGCCAGAATATTGCTGCTTAAGATCAACGAGAATTTTTGTAATGCCAGGGTGTCCAGAAAAAGGTGAATTATGGAATTCAGTTTAACAATTTCCCTCTTAAGTCATTTGCCACAGGTATATACACCCTGTTTTCGAACCTCAGAATTCCTTCATTATCAAAACGGAATCCCTTATACCTGACGTCCTGCGGGTCTGCAGCAAGTGCTGATTTGACTTGCTGGAAAATAGGATCTAATTCCAAGGCATATTTCACCTCATCCTTAAACTGAGTTCTTACATTATAAGAGCAGAGATATGCTTCCTTCAACTCAAAGCATCTGCTACCCGATTTTCCTTGCCCTTAATGTAACTTATATCGAAATCATACTGAGACAGAAAATTCCAACCATCTTCGCTGCCTTGCATTCAGATTAGCTGAGTAAAAATATACTTCAGCCCCAGATGGTCTGTTTTTAACTCAAAGGGCTTGCCTAAAAGGTAATGCCTCCATATTTGAAGCGCAATGAACAATGGCAGCGAGCTCAAGATTGTGTGGAGCGTAGTTCTGTTCATGTAACTTAAGCTCTCTGCTTTCATAAGCGATGACATGGTTATTCTGTACAGAATACCTCCAAGGCCGTCTCCTGAGGCATCTGTTACAACCATAAAATCTCCATTTGGATCAGGTAGGTACAGTCAAAATAGGTGCTGTAGTTAACTGTTTCCTTTAACTTTTTAAAGGCAATTCAACATTTGTCTGTCCAAAAAATTTATTTTCTTTCTTTACAAAGCGAAGTATTGGGGCAGCAATTTTTGCAAATTCCCTTAACGAACTTTCTATAATATCCATCCAGCCCTGAAGCGGCCTCACTCCTTCTTGCACGTTCTTAGGCGCAGGCCCTCAGTTATAGCTGTGATCTTTGAAGGTTCAACACTATCCATTTTTGCTTTAACATGTCCCAAATAATGCACCACTTGGCCTTCTGCATCTAAAGGAACATTTGGATATTTTGCCATACAACTATCCTCTTTCGTTAGATTTCCAGCACTTCCTGAGTGTTCTTCTTGGTGCCTCTTCGACATTTTATAGAGTATATAGATGTCCGTCTAAGATACAAAGAAAATACCAAACTTGTCTAGGTATTTGTTAACAACTATTGTTCATTAGATTCATGGAAGGCGGCAGGTGCATTGTCAGCCCAAAAGGCAACACCGTGAACTCATAATGCCCGACCCGGGTCTTTCTAAGCTTTTTATGAATATCCTTTCTTCCTTTTATGTCCTCAACTGATGGTACCCACTAATCGAAGATCTATTTTTGAATAACCAGATGCTCCTCGCTCTGATCAAACAGAGCACTCAATCCTAGGAAGTGGGTATCAAATTTTTGATAGTTTCTTTGTTCAGCCTTCTGTAATCAATTGGCCACATCCTCAAGTGCCATCCTTTTTCTTTAAGAACATTCCGTCGGTCTACGACGTCCCCCACTTTTTCTAACGCTCGTGGTTGTGTGCGTTCTGATCAGGGGGAAGGAGTTTGGGGAAGTCGTAAAAGAAGAAGGAAGATTAATGGCAGCGAAAAAATAAAAGAGGTGAAAAGAAGAGGTGGACAATGGGGCAAAGAGAAAAGCTCGTAGAGAGGGTTTCCCCCTTAGTCAAAGGGCGTTGTAACTGAGCCTTTAGCTCTACCCAACTCCATGGTAGTCATTCTATAAGTGCCGGAGATATGGGTTCCATTCCTGGTTTGATTTCTATTGCAAAATCAAACTCACGGTTAGGCGGAAACGCTGGTAATAGAGGGAGCCCGAGGGGATTCCCCGGAAACACATCACGGAAATCCCTAACATGGATATCTTTACATGAAAAGCAGTATCTTCTTCGTCTACATTTTTCTTTCATTGTGACGAGCATACAAAGTGCAGCCGCTGTTGTGATAGCCCTCTTAGTTCATTAGCCGTCAATTCCTAACTGCAATTCCCGTTGTAAAAACACCTTGAATGACTGCTTCTTTCTGTAGGGCAGCAAGGCCAAAGATTTGTTTTTTCATACCCGTCAACCTTATTATATGCCTTATGTTCATCCACTAGTTAACCTCCAATAATGATTCATATGATCCTAGAGGGTGACATCAACAAGTCAACTTCGGTGGATAACCCAGGTAGATTCACAGAAGTGCACCAAAAAGGCACATTTCGACTGTCGGACAGCATTAATTCCCATAATAGTATTGTCATGTTTTTAATCCATTCTTGCGGCTTTCTTTTTTAATTTCATAGCAAGTTTAGTCAGAAATAAAACATTCTGTATCCCAGTATCAAAAGTATAACTACAGTGTACCGAATAATTATACCCGTAAACTTCGATGGGCGTCACTGCTTTTAACTTATATTTTAGTCCATGCAACATTAATCCTATGCTACTGAGTCCTCAGATCATCCTTCTTCAGAGGACAGTGATTCGCATAGTGGTCTTCCATAGCGGAAGCAATCTCCTCCCAATCGTCCCTTTTCTAGGCTCAAATTTGACCAGCCTTGAAGTTATCATTCTGGCTTCCATATGGACTTCTTTCCATGCCCTTAACATTTTGTGAATCTTTTCCACACATCCTATTTACAGTGCTGTTCATCACAGGTTTTCTTTTTGTTAGCTACAACAATTTTTGTTTTCACACCAAACCTTTACCTTTCCAAGGTCCCCCTTTTTGTGCAAAGATGAAGAAGGATTGGTATTTTCTTCCTGTACCCTCTTCGCTCCCTGTGAGTAGATATTGTGCCCTCATTTCTTTTCCTGTCTTATTCCTTTTCGCAACCGTCATCCATGGGGTTGGGCCGTTACATCCACTTCACCACCATAGGGGATTCGATCCCATATTAATTCCGTATTCTGACTTCGCGTCGGTTTGGTACGGCTGTACATACTTGGAGTTTAGTAAACCCTGTCCCATGATTCCTCACCTACAGCCTGCATTGTGACCAGTCTGAAATTTCAGTTCATTTTCCTAAAAATGAGAGTTGAGGCATAGCCATCGTTGCCTAAAATAACCCTTAAATTGAGGTCCCAATTCTGTCTGATGCACAAGTTCAGCGCAACCGACGGTGTCACACCATGATGAAAAGCTCACATGAGAAATTTTGATATGCTCCCCATATCGCTTTAGTCTCTTCGGAGAAGTTTCTTATTGGCCACGTTTTTCTCCATTTCACTAAACCATTTCTCAGCTCCTTCCCCCAAGATTTTGTTCCCTCACACTTTGGAGAGTGTTTATTCTCTTATATCATTTGTAATTCAGCTGCTACATCTTGCCCTTTTAATTTCAAGGGGATTAGGAGCAATTACATTATTTCAGCATCAACACCGCGATTCCCTCCGTTGATGTTGTCCACAGGAGGCAGCTGATCATCTTATTTTAGCTTCATTCCTCCTCCGTCAGTTCCCATTGACTGCTGTTCCTGTATCACAGTCCAAACGATCCCCGTATCAATAGGGCAGCAAGATTTCAAGTCATCCCGCTTTTGGGTAGTTGCAGCTTCTCCACCCCTGTCCAGGTTATGATCCTCCGCATTCCCTCTTGTCCTTAACTCGCATTTCTTTTCAATAACATGTAAACCTTATTTATCGTGGACGCGTAGGTCCAAGAGCTGCAAAACCTTCATCTCTGATACAAGCTGTAAACATCCCCATTTTACATAACAGAAACCCGGTGAACAACTTTAGTTTTATTTTTGATAACTTTCTCGCTCGTTGTAATTACAAATTCAAACACACCTTCAGTTTTAATAATCGTTCTCTGCCCAAACAACACATTTTGTATCCACAATTCTTTTAAAACGAATGTCCCGGTCGCTATTTACAATTGGAAACAACACATTCACTGCCATTCAATCTGAGAAAAATTCTATATGCGACTGTAATGACTCGAGGAACTGCCGATCTTCCATTTTGCATGCTTCGGAGTTTCAACGATCCTCATTTCATGACGCGGCAACAACCAGATACCTCCTGCAATGTTCAGTACTCGGTAACAACCGATCCTTCAATGTTGCCGTTGATGCCGGTCTATTATCAAAATAATCCCTGTTCTCATAACCATTTCGGGTTATTAGAAGTGATCCCTTTAGGAGCCTTCTGAGATTTGTTAACTGATGATTCATCTTACATCCTGCATCTTAAATAAGTGATAAGGACAATGCCAACAGGCAATTGGGAACCTTTGGCAAATATTTCACATGCTTTTGCATGATCATATCCTGGATGTGATACACAAGTCTACTTATAGCGTCCTTCACCTCATTCATCACCTGTTATCTAGAATGGTCTTTCCTGGTTCCTACCAGTCCTCTTCGTAAGTTCATTTTAAACTTCCAATTCCAACTTTAATATGACGGGTATAGGAAGGCACCTTTGTACACTACAGATACGCAGCATACGGTGTCCGTTACCCATGACCCCGTGTTGTCTAGTTCCTTATTATTCTGATCACTCCGTAATATCAAATCATATCCTATTCCCCGCTAGGAGTTAACACATTCAGCCTATGTATCTAGATGTTTTGATTCGGAGGGCATGGGCTATATGTCAGCTTTAACATTGTGTCGGCATGAAAGGACCCCGTCGTCATGGAGACACCTTGCGATTAGCTGGCGTATGCCAATGTCCCTGCAAATCCACCCCATCCAGAGCACAACATCCTACTCCAAGTTGACTTAGCCAACGATTATATTAAAATCAACGTTCATGCATTCGTGTTGAATCGCCTTTATTCTCTATTTCTGTTACAGTTGATATAGCTCAGAGTGTACTAAACCATCCATTAGCTTGCTATGTCATCTTCTCCTTTGTATCGAAGGGCTACATTTCCCCTACTTGGTTCCTTCTTAATAATTGGATTACTTCTTAACGACAGAAGTGATAAGTTTAACCTCTTAACTTAGCCAAATTTTTCCAACTGCAACAAATTCATACTTCAATTATGATACCTCATTAAAACGAGGTCTAATTCCCAAGAACATAGTCATTTGTTCTCCTGAACGGTAAGATGTTAAGGTCCATTAGTTATGGCTAACTTATCCTATATCCTTTATTCTGAATTTACACACGGAGATCAGTAATGGAGCTTGAAAGCGAAAGTTCGTTACGCCGAAGTTTTAATGGTAATTAGCGAAGACTGAGCTCCTAACTAATCCTGAAATACCCAACAAAAATTCCCAATTATTGAATCAGATATCTTCCTAATCCTTATAATGTCAATAAAACAATTCCTCTTTACCCAAGGAGGAATAAGTGCATTTTTCACCTTAAAAGTTGCTTTGGTAAGAATAGATATCAGTTCCATTTAACAATCCATCAAGGACCATTAAACAAAAACCCATCAAGAACAACATTATATTTTCCAATTTAGACACAAAATCAACTGATATAATTATTAAAATAATACACATTTTAATTTGATTCAATAGGTCTGTCATAATCTGGACATGTGCCACGACCAATCTGATGGGCCATATTGTACCATAACATCAATAATACAACTCATAGACTACGGAATATTTTTCTCTTTTTCACAATTCTCGAGAGGATCAAAGCAACAATGACAGATTCATATTTCAGCTAATCAAGAAGCAGCAGAAAACAACCATGTTCTTCATTCTAATCAATTCCTCTGCAACTGAATTGCACGGGTCATTTCAATGACCTGGCAATTAGCAAAGTCATCCTTAAATAAGGTATCTCAAAGCTCACTTTTTTTCACATAAAATCACCCCTGTAACTTCTTTTATGAAAACGGCAGTAAACATTAATCCGAAATAGTACAGAGAAGATCAGCATAATCAACTGGAACTACAAAAGATCATCACAAGTAGCCGAGGACTGCTGTCCTATTTCCACATAACCGGTGGGCAAATTATCATTCCTCATTTTGAAAAGTGGAATACAAGTACTTAACAGCAGATATAACACACTGTATCCTTTCCACACCTTCGAATACAATGAAGGCAAAAGGATGAAACAACTTAAATAATTCCATTACTGTTCTTTATTTCCATGGCATCAGATTAGAATCGCCACAAAATCAATAAGCCTAGCAAGAAGCCCACCACCAATAGATATATTTATCTCTCTCTAAGCCTACATCACTTTCTTTCCCAATTATTGCTTTCCATTGAATAAGAAAAAGGTGCATGGTTTTTCCTAGTCATCATCCATATCTCTTTATTGGATCTCCTTCTCTATTAGATCTTTCCTCCCTTTTGTTCCTACCTACTGTCCTAACAATGAATCCCAACCGAGAGACCAATCAAATAACAGTTAGAGTGAACTTACAAAATCCATTCGGAATTCACTTTGCCGACAGCAGAATGATTTCATTTTATCGCTTTAAATGAAAACCGGGAATGCACTTCAGTCATCCATATCCATAACTTCATTTGAGTCAGACCATATAAAATCCGAACAACGTGGTTAGTACAACATTAATTTTCATTGAAACATGCCAAGATCAAACAATAGAAGGTTTCATACCATATATTTACCATACTTAAAAAACCATATTTCTTTCAAACCGTATGCTAAACACAAACAGATTTCAATCATGCAGTCAATTATCACATGATTTCCTAATCCTATTAGCATATCCCAGTCAAAATAACATTTGATTCATTTGCGTTACCATACACAATTCATTATAAAGCAAGTAAGCTCCTACTGTTATCATGGCCAGAATTCACAGCAAACCGAGAAATTTCCTGTCCTTGACCCTCAACTAAGATAACAAGCATCTTCTTTGAACTCTTTAAAAATTGTTCAGCTGATTTCAATTCTACCAAATGACAGTACCCAAGTATCCGAAACACACGAAATATTTAAATAGTTCATTTGCACCTAGGTACAACATTCGAAAATCATTTAATTCTAATCTCTTTCGATAATCAAGTCAGTAAGAGGGAGAGCTAATTTCCATGAATAAGTAAGAACACTCCATTTGTTCCAGAAGAAAATCAAACACCCAACTAGTGCTCACTGCCACCAAGCATTCTACCCGAATCCCCCTTTTGGTTTGAGTTCAAATAATATGCAAGACTTCGAAGGCATAGTCAGTTTACCATAACTCTTTCTGGTAAACCCTTATAGGGTTTTAATCGAGTATCGGATACTTTCATACCAACCCAAACAACAAGACATATTTTTTCCATGCAGACTTCTTTCGCAGAGCAATTCAAAGTCAAGTTCGCATTCATGAACAGTGTCAAACAGACAGGTCAAACCACAACTACATGGCATAGCTGGAACTCATCTTTCCATCACAGCAAGAAGAAAATATATATCCTGCACAGAATCAACTAATTTGTAATTGTGTCGACCAATCCCTAATATGAGACCAAACAGTTCAATGAAAACACAATAAACCAGCGGACCGCACAGTGGAGGGAAACAAATCCATTAATATTTTAAGAGAAAAATTTAACTTTTCCTATTCCCACATACCAATACTTATCCTTTTATTCCCTATTCAAGAAACGCACGCAAGAAAATATTGCAATTACGTTCATTCAAATCGAATTCAAATATTCATAGAAACCCAAATGCCTATTTTCTTCCATTAAAATCCATACCATTGAAGGAATAGGATCTGTTTCCTTAAAAATTTCCAATAAGGAACCACTTCAACCACTATTGGGCTTCTTTCATTTTAGTTCATCAGCAAAGAACTTATAGTTTTTTCATAGGAAAACAACTCAAGTAACCTGTACAGCTCATGTAACACAGATGGATTTCCCATTACTGTCAACAACCACACATGGGGGTATTTCTTCGAAAGACCAAGGAAATTTCAACTTCCAGGCCAGCGACCAAAAACCTGATGGAGTGAAAGGGAGCACCTGAGAAATGGGCATAGGGAGGAAAGAGATGGGGCACGACGAGAAGAATTGGGAAAGTGAGGGGGTAGGGGCGAGGGGGAAGAGGCAAATGAGGATGGGGAAGAAAAGTATGTAGGTCAATTGTGTCCTCCAAATTGCCGCACAACCTAGATCCCACAACGGGTGTTGTTTGTTTGGTTGATTAAGACACAAGTAGATGGTGGTCATGGAAGGCAAAAATCTTCTAAGGAGTGTGTGAACAACTCACCTTGCCGAATCAACAGCCCTGAAAACTGGATGGCACTGAAGCGCGCAAACTATACTCGGCGTCGGGGTGGCAGGCAGTGCGAGGCTCCGATGGCTAGGAGGAATGGGGTTGTTGCGAAACTTGGGTGCGATCCTGGAGGGACTGGCCCCCGGTGCAGATCTTGGTGGTAGTAGACAATATTCAATCGAGAAAATTTGAAGACTGAAGTGGGAAAGGTTCCATGTGAACAACCTTGGGACATGGGGGTTAGTCGATCTAAGAGATGGGGAAGTCCTATCTCAAGGCCGCACTTTGCGTGATCAGCAAACAAGGGAATCGGGTTAACATTCCCGAACTGGGACGTGGCGGTGGACGGCAACGTAGGAAATCTTGAGACGTCGGCAGGTGCCCCGGGAAGAGTTATCTTTTTCTTTTTGAACAGCCTGCCCACCCTGAAATCGGTTCAACCGGAGATGGGTCCAGTGGCTGAAGAGCACTGCATGTCCTGCGGGTGTCTTGTACGCCTTCGATGGACCTTGAAAATCTAGAGGACCAAGTACCGTTCATGCCCAGGCATACTCATAACTGCATCAGGGTCTCCAAGGTGAAAAACCTCTGGTCAATAGAACAATGTAGGTAAGGGAAGTCAGCAAAATGGATCCGTAACTTCAGGAAAAGGATTGGCTCTGAGGTCTGGGCCTAGGGGTCTATGCCTTAAACCCGTGGGCTGCTGTCCGGCTTTCCCGAGCTGCTTCCGCGGCAAGAGTGGGCCATCACGTGCCTGTCGGGTGACGGGTGCAGGACGGTCCCCTTGTGGGGGCTTTCCCTAGGTAGCGAAAAACCAACTCATAACTGGTACAAACAAGGGGAATCCGACTGTTTAATTAAAACAAAGCATTGCGATGGTCCCTGTGGATGCTGACGTAATGTGATTTCTTCCCAATGCTCTGAATGTCAAAGTGAAGAAATTCAACCAAGCGCGGGTAAACGGTGGGAGTAACTATGACTCTCTTAAGGTAGCCAAATGCCTCGTCATCTAATTAGTGACACGCATGAATGGATTAACGAGATTCCCACTGTCCCTATCTACTATCTAGCGAAAGCACAGCCAAGGGAACGGGCTTGGTGGAATCAGCAGGGAAAGAAGACCCTGTTGAGCTTGACTCTAGTCTGACTTTGTGAAATGACTTGAGAGGTGTAGAATAAGTGGGAGCCGTTTCAGTGCAAGTGAAATACCACTTCTTTTAACATTATTTTACTTATTCCGTGAGGCGGGGACAGGGTAATGCCCCTATTTTTGGCCTTAAGGTGCGTCAAGGTGCGCTGAATTAGGCAGAAGACATTGTTAGGTGGGGAGTTTGGCTGGGGCGGCACATCTATTAAAAGATAACGCAGGTGTCCTAAGATGAGCTCAATGAGAACAGAAATCTCATGTGGAACAAAAGGGTAAAATCTCATTTGATTTTGATTTTCAGTACGAATACAAACCGTGAAAGCGTGGCCTATCGATCCTTTCAAATTTCAGAATTTGAAGCTAGAGGTGTCAGAAAAGTTACCACAGGGATAACTAGCTTGTGGCAGTCAAGCATTCATAGCGACGTTGCTTTTTGATCCTTCAATGTCGGCTCTTCCTATCATTGTGAAGTAGAATTCACCAAGTGTTGGATTTTTCACCCACCAATAGGGAACGTGAGCTGAGTTTAGACCGTCATGAGACAGGTTAGTTTTACTCTACTGATGATCCGCACTGCGATAGTAATTCAACTTAGTACGAGAGGAACTGTTGATTCACACATTTGGTCATCATGCTTGGTTGAAAAGCCAGTGGCGCAAAGCTATCCTGTGTTGGATTATAACTGAATGCCTCTAAGTCAGAATCCATGCTAGATGCGGTGCATCTCTCTCTCTCTGATTGCATCGTGACCCAAAGTAGGGGTGCTCTTGCGCCCCCAGTGGCCCATGTCATTGGCGACCTCCGGCCGGTGCAACAACCTATTTGGGGAAACCTTGTATAACAATTTCAAGTGGTCAGCGAGAAGAATCCTTTGCAGACGACTTAAATAAGTGACGGGGTATTGTAAGTGGCAGGGTGGCCTTGCTACCACGATCCACTGAGATTCAGCCCTTTTTTGCCCCAATTCATACAACCCGAGACTAGTTGAAGAGTGGGGTTTCCACAGAGCAGATGCGACTTTTGTTTTTGCACGAGTGTAGGAGGGAGAAGTGGGGTTTCCACACTCAGCAGATGTAACCTTCTTCTCCTTTTGCCCAAGTATAGGAGGAGGAGGAGTGGGGTTTGCGGAGAAGAGATGCGATTCTTTTTTTTTTTTAGCCCAAGTATAGAAGAAGAAGAAGAAGTGGGGTTTCCGGTAAAGAGATGTGATCTTTTGCTCTCTCTGTTTTTTTTTTGCCCAAGTATAGAAGAGGAAGAGGTGGGGTTTCCGATGAAGAGATGCGATCTCCTCCTCTTTTTTTTCAAAAGGTCCCACGTAACGTGGCGACAACTTGGCAGCCTTGCCAAAAGTTATTGAGCTCTTTTTCGGCTTCACCTGAAGAAAGACCTTCTCACCCAGTTTATAATACCTGTCAACCCGCTTCAAGTCTGCATAACTCTTTTGCTTATTGGCAGCCTCCTTTAGATGTTCCCAAATCATTTTGATTTGCTGTTCCATTTCCATAAGGATTTCTGGCCCAATTACCTCTCTGTCCTCAACGCTGTCCCAGCTGACAGGGGTTCTGTATTTTCTTCCATACAATGCTTCAAAGGGCGCCATTTTTAAAGAGGCATGATAGGTGTTATTTTAAGAAAATTCTATCAACGGAAGGTATTCCTCCCATTTATACTGCTGGTCCATGCAATACATCCTTAACATGTCCTCTAAAACCTGATTAACTCTCTCAGTCTGTCCATCCGTTTCCGGATGATATGCAGAACTGAAGTTCAATTTAGTTCCCAAGGCCACATTAAGCGTTTGCCAAAACCTTGATGTCATCCTTGGATCTCTGTCCGATATGATTAATTCCGGTATTCCATGCAATCTGAAGATTTGATGTACAAATCTTCTTGCTAGCACTGGTGCATCGTCCTTCAAATTACCAGCAATGAAGTGTGCCACTTTGGTTAATTTATCGACTACAACAAGGATAATGTCATGCTTATTTCTTGACATAGGCAATCCTTGAACTAAATCCATCGTTATCACTTGCCATTTATACTGCGGAATGCTGTGGGGATACAATAATCCAGTGGGGTGCATATGTTCCGCCTTAACACGCTGACATTCCAAGCAGTGTGTTACAAATTCTACCACATCCTTTTTCATTCCCTGCCAGAAATATTGCTGCTTAAGATCAACGAGAATTTTTGTAATGCCAGGGTGTCCAGAAAAAGGTGAATTATGGAATTCAGTTAACAATTTCCCTCTTAAGTCATTTGCCACAGGTATATACACCCTGTTTTCGAACCTCAGAATTCCTTCATTATCAAAACGGAATCCCTTATACCTGACGTCCTGCGGGTCTGCAGCAAGTGCTGATTTGACTTGCTGGAAATAAGGATCTAATTCCAAGGCATCTTTCACCTCATCCTTAAACTGAGTTCTTAACATTATAAGAGCAGAGATATGCTTCCTTCAACTCAAAGCATCTGCTACCCGATTTTCCTTGCCCTTAATGTAACTTATATCGAAATCATACTGAGACAGAAATTCCAACCATCTTCGCTGCCTTGCATTCAGATTTAGCTGAGTAAAAATATACTTCAGCCCCAGATGGTCTGTTTTTAACTCAAAGGGCTTGCCTAAAAGGTAATGCCTCCATATTTGAAGCGCATGAACAATGGCAGCGAGCTCAAGATCGTGTGGAGCGTAGTTCTGTTCATGTAACTTAAGCTCTCTGCTTTCATAAGCGATGACATGGTTATTCTGTAACAGAATACCTCCAAGGCCTTCTCCTGAGGCATCTGTTACAACCATAAAATCTCCATTTGGATCAGGTACAGTCAAAATAGGTGCTGTAGTTAACTGTTCCTTTAACTTTTTAAAGGCAGATTCACATTTGTCTGTCCAGAAAAATTTATTTTCTTTCTTTTACAGCGAAGTGATTGGGGCAGCAATTTTTGAAAAGTCCTTAACGAACTTTCTATAATATCCAGCCAAGCCCATGAAGCTCCTCACTTCGTGCACGTTCTTAGGCGCAGGCCACTCAGTTATAGCTGTGATCTTTGAAGGTTCAACAGCTATCCCATTTTTGCTTATAACATGTCCCAAATAATGCACTTCTGCATCATAAAAGGAACATTTGGATAGTTTGCCATACAACTTCCTCTTTCTTAAGATTTCCAGCACTATCCTGAGATGTTCTTGGTGCTCTTCGACATTTTTAGAGTATATAAGAATGTCGTCTAAGAATACAAGCACAAACTTGTCTAAGTATTCTTGAAAAATATTGTTCATTAGATTCATGAAGGCGGCAGGTGCATTAGTCAGCCCAAAAGGCAACACCGTGAACTCATAATGCCCGTACCTCGTTCTAAAAGCTATTTTATGAATATCTTCTTCCTTTATTCTCAACTGATGGTACCCTAATCGAAGATCTATTTTTGAATAAACAGATGCTCCTCGCATCTGATCAAACAGATCATCAATCCTAGGAAGTGGGTATCAATTTTTGATAGTTTCTTTGTTCAGCATTCTGTAATCAATGCACAGCCTCAAAGTGCCATCCTTTTTCTTTACGAAAATTACCGGCGCTCCCCAGGGTGAGACGCTCGGTCTGATCAGCCCCTTAGTCAGAAGTTCTTGTAACTGAGCCTTTAGCTCTACCAACTCAATGGTAGTCATTCTATAAGGTGCCTTAGATATGGGTTCCATTCCTGGTTTGATTTCTATTGCAAAATCAAACTCACGTTTAGGCGGAAGACCTGGTAATTCCTCCGGAAACACATCACGGAAATCCCTCAACAATGGATATCTTTCCATGAAATCATTATCTTCTTCTACATTTTCTGTCATTTTTACTGCATACAAAGTGCAGCCTCTGTTTTTAGCCCTCTTTAGTTGCATAGCCGTCAATTTCCTAACTGCAACTTCCCGTTTTACACCTTGAATGACTGCTGCTTTCTGTAGGTCATCAAGGCAACAGATTTGTTTTTCATAACAGTCAACCTTTTCCTTATGTTCAGCCAACTAGTTAACTCCAATAATGATATCATATGATCCTAGAGGAGTGACATACAAGTCAACTTCGGTGGAGAAACCAGGTAGATCAAGAATTGCCCCAAAAAGGCACATTTCGACTGTATGGACAGCATTATTCCCATAATGTATTGTCCATGTTTTATCCATTCTTGCGGCATTTCTTTTTAATTTCATAGCAAGTTTAGCAGAAATAAAACATTCTGTAGCTCCAGTATCAAAAAGTATAACTACAGGTGTACCGAATAACTTACCCGTAACTTCTATGGGCGTCACTTGCTTTTTAGCTTGTCTTTTAGCCACTGCAGCATGTATCCTATGCTACTGTCCGCGATCATCCTTCTTCAGAGGACAGTGATTCGCATAGTGGTCCTTTCCATAGTTGAAGCATCCTCCAGCTGGCCCTTTTCTAGGCTCAAATTTGTTACCAGCCTTGAAGTTATCATTCTGGCTTCCATAGGACTTCTGTCTAATGCCATTAACTTTTGTGAAGCTGTTCCACACACTATTTACAGGTCTGTTCATCACAGGTTTCTTGTTGTTATCTACAACAATTTTGTTTTTCACACCAAACCTTTTCCAAGGTCCCCTTTTTGGTGCAAGAGACGAAGAAGGATTGGGAATTTTCTTCCTTACCTCTTCCCTGTGAGTAGATATTGCTCTCAATTTCTGTTCCTGTCTGATTGCCTTTTCGACAACTCCATCCATGGTGGTTGGGCCGTGGACATCCACTTCACCACCAATGATGGGATTCAGTCCCATTATGAATTTCCGTATTCTGAACTTCTCGTCGGTTTGGTACTGCGGTACATACTTAAGGAGTTTAGTAAACCCTTCCCAGTATTCCGTCACCGACAGCCTTCCTTGTGACCAGTTCTGAAATTCAGTCATTTTCCTATCAAAATAGAGTTGAGGCAGCCATCATTGCCTAAAATAACCCTTAAATTGATCCCAAGTTATGTCTGATTCGACAATATTCAGCTCAACCTTACGGTTGTCACACCATGATGATGCTTCATGAGAAATTTGATATGCTCCCCATATCGCTTTAGTCTCTTCGGAGAAGTTTCTTATTGCAAAGTTTTTCTCCATTTCACTAAGCCAGTTCTTAGCTCCGTCCCCAAGAGTTGTTCCATCAAACTTTGGAGGAGTTATTCTCTTTATATCATTTGTAAGTTCAGCTGCTAATCTTGCCCTTTTATTTTCAGGGGGATTAAGAGCAATTACATTATTATCATCAACACCCAGATTCCCTCCGTTGATGTTGTCCACAGGAGGCAGCTGATCATTTATTTTAGCTTCATTCTCCTCCTCTTCATTTCCCATTGACTGCTGTTCTAGTACAGTCAAACGATCCCTCGTATCAAGTAGGGCAGCAAGGATTTCATCCAGCTTTTGGGTAGTTGCTGCTTCTCCACCCTGTAACAGGTTATTCGCAGCATTCCCTCTTGTCCTTACCATTTTCTGTTCAATAAGAAAATGTAAACCTTATTAATATCGTGGACTCATTAGGTCCAAGAGCTGCAACCTTCAGCTCTGATACCAAGATGTAACATCCCCATTTTAAAATAACAGAACAAGGGAAAAAATTTTATTTTTTATTTCTTGGATAACGTTCTCTGTTATGAATTACAAAATTCAAACACACATTCAAGTTTTAATAATCGTTCTCTGCCCAAACAACACATTTTGGATCACACAATTTCTTTTTAAAACGAATGTTCCCTGTTCGCATATTTACAATATGGAACACACATTCAATGCCATTCAATCTTATAAAAGATTCTATATGCTACTGTAAATGACTCGAGGAACTGCCGATCTTCCATTTTCATGGCTCGGAGTTTCAACGATCCTTCATTTCATGACTCGGCAACAACCGATCCTTCATGTTCATGACTCGGTAACAACCGATCCTTCATGTTCGTTTATGCATGGTATATTATATATACCTGTTCTCATAACCGTTTCTGGTTATTGAAGTGATCCATTTAAGAAGCCTATCTGAATATTTGTTACTGATATTCATCTGACATCCTGCATCTTAAATTAAGTGATAAGGACAACGCAAACAGCAATTGGGATACTTTGGCCAAATATTTTCACATGCTTTGCATGATCATATTCCTGGATGTGATACACATCTACGGAATACGTCCTTCACCTCACTTCACCTGTTATCTAGAATGGTCTTTCCTGGTTCCTACCAGTCCTCTTCATTTAAGTTCAGTTTTAAACTTCCAATTCCAACTAGTAATATGAACGGGTATAGGAAGGCACTCCTGGTAACTAAAGATACGCAGACATACGGTGTCATTACCCCACGACCCCGTGTGTCTAGTTATCCTTAGTATTCCGGAGTCACTCCGTATATCAGATCATATCCTATTCCCCGCTAAGAGTTACACATTCAGCCTATGTATTCTAGATGTTTTGATTCGGGAGGGCATTGCTATATGTCAGCTGTAACATTGTGTCGTCATGAAGACCCCGTCTTCATGGAGACACCTTGCTATAGCTGGCGTATGCCAATGTCCTGCAGAATCCACCCATCCAGAGCACACATCCTACTCAAGTGACTTAGCCACGAATTAATAATTAAAATCAACTTTCAGCATTCGTGTTGATCCCTTTATTCTCATTTCTGTTACAGTTGCATATAGCTAAGAGGGACTAAACCATCCATTAGCTTGCTATGCATCTTCTCCTTTGTATCGAAGGGCTACATTTCCCTACTTGGTTCACTTCTTAATCATTGGATTAAGCAGTCTGTACCGACGGAAGTGATAAGTTTAACCTATTAAACTTAGCCAAGATTTTCCAACTGCAACTAAATTCAGAATTCTAAATTATTAGACATCATTAAAACGAGGTCTAATTCCCAAGAACAGTATTCATTTGTTCTCCTTAACGTTATATGGTTAAGGTCCATTAGTTATGGATATACTTATCCTATATCCTTTATTCTGAATTTAACACATGAGATCATTAATGGAGCTTGAAAGCGAAGTTCGATTACTCCGAAGTTTAATTGGTATTCCTTAGCTCCTAAGCTAATCCTGAATACCTTCCAATTATGGAATCATATTCTTCCTAATCCTTATAATGTCAATTAAAAATTCATCTTTACCCAAGTATGAATTAATTGCATTTTTCAACTTAAAAGTTGCATTTAGGTAAGAATAGATATCAGTTTCCATTTAACATCCATCCAAGGACAATTAAACAAACCCAATCAAGAAACAACATTATATTTCCAATTTAGACAACAAAATCAAACTGATATAATTATTAAAATAATACACATGTAATTGGATTCAATATTTCATGTCATAATCTGTACATTTGCCAATCCAGCTGATTGGGCATAGTTTACATAAAACATCAATACAACTCATAGACAGAAGAATATATTTTCTTCTTTTCACAATTCCTCGAAGAGGAATCAAAGCAACAATTACAATTCATTTTACAGCTAATCAAGAAGCATCAGAAAACAACCATGTCTTCATTCTAATCAAATTTCATCTGCAAAATGAATTGCACGGGTCAGTTCAATGAACTGAGCATATTAAGCACTTATCCTTAAAATAAGGTGCTTCAACTAACTGTTTCAATAAAAGAACCCTTCTTTTATGAAACGACAGTAAAACATTAATCACGAAATAGGCACAGAAGAAAGATCAGCATAACAACTGAACTAACAAAATATCATCACAATCAGCCAGAGGACTGCTGTCCTATTTCCACATAACCGTTGCAAATATCAATTCATAATATTTGAAAAGTTAGGAATACAAGTAACTTACAGCAGATATAACACACTGTTATCCTTTCCACGCCTTTCAATAACAATGAATGCAAAGGATGAAACTAACTGAAATGTAATTCCATTACTTTCCTTTCAGTTCATGCATCATATTAGAATCCAAGCAATCAAGTACAGACAAGAAAGCAAACAACAATATAGATAGTTGCTCCTATCTAAGCACTACAAAATTTATTATTCACAAATTATAGCTTTCCAATTGAATGAAAGAAGAAAAGGTCATTTTTCCTAGTCATTCATCCATATCTCTATTTCTTTCCACATGACTGTCCGAACAATGGAATCCAAACGAGAGACAAATCAAGATAACAGTTCAGAGTGAAACTTACAAAATCCATTCGGAATTCACTTTCCGACAGCAAGAATGATTTCATTTATAATCAGCTTTAAATGAAAACAGGGAAGAATTCATCATCCATATCCATACTTCATTTGAGTCAGACTCATATAAAGATCCGAAACAGGTTAGTACAACATTATGTTCATCCAAGATCAAACAATATAAGGTTTCATACCATATATTTACCATACTTAAAAGAAACCATATTTCTTTCACCATATGCTAAACAGACAAACAGTATTTCAATCATGCAGTCAATTAATCACATGATTTCCTAATCCTATGAGCATATCCCATTCAAAATAACATTTTATTCATTGCTGTTACCTACAACAATTCAATTATAAAGCACAGTAAGCTCCTAATGCTATCTCCAGAATTCAACAGCAAACAGAGAAAATTTCCTGTCCTTGACCCTCACTAAGATAACAATCATCTTCTTTGAACTCTTTAAGAATTGTTCAGCTGATTTCAATTCTACCAAATGACAGTACCAAGATCAGAATACCACACGAAATATTTAAATATTTCATTTGCACATAAGGTACAACATTTAGAAAATAATTTAATTACTATCTCTTTCGAAATCAATCAGCAGAAGAGGGAGAGCTAATTTCCATGATATCAGTAAGAACAATCATTTGTTCAGAAGAAAATAAAACACCCAAATCGTGCTCACTGCCAACAAGCATTCTACCCGAATCCCCCTTTTGGTTGAGTTCAAAATAATATGCAAGACTTCGGAATGCAATATTCAGTTATCAATAACTCTTTCTGAAGTAAACCCGTATAGGGTGTTAAATAAGTAAGTCGGATACAGTTAAGACAACCCAAACAACAAGACATAGTTTCCATGCATCACTTCTTCGCAGAGCAATTCAAAGTCAAGTTCGCATTCATGAACAGTTCAAAACAGAAGGTCAAACCACAACTACATGGCATAATGGAATCATCTTTCCATCACAGCAAGAAGAAAATATAATCATTCCTTGCACAGAATAAAAAACTAATTTGTAATTGTGTCTACAGCCCGAATAGGAAGACCAAACAGTATCAAGAAAACACAATAAAACCATCTTATCCTCACAGTGAGGGAAACACAATCCATTAATATGTTTAAGAGGAAAAACAGTTAACTTTTCCTATTCCACAAATACCCAATACGTATCCGTTTATTTCCTATTCAAGAAAGGCACAACAAAGAAAATATTGCAATTACTTCATTCAAATCGAATTCAAATATTCATAGAAAACCCAAATGCCATTTTCATTAAAATCCATAACAGTTGAAGGAAGAGGATCTGTTTCCTTAAAAATTTCAATAAGAAACAACTTCAACCAACTATTGCTTCTTTCATTTTAGTTCATCAGCAAAAGAACTTATAGTTTCAATAGTGAAAACAACTCAAGTAACCTGTACAGACTCATGATACACAAGATGGATTTCCCATTACTGTCAAACAACCAGCACGATATGGAGGTATTTCATTCGAGAAATACAAGGAAATTCGAACTCAGCGACCAAAAACAATGATTCATATTGTTTCCAAAATGACAGCCATATAACACGACTGTAATTCCATTTCCTCTTTACATGCCAAGGCGGTTCCAAGCACAACAGCAAGGAAACCAATTACACTATAAGGAAATGATTAAACATCCTGTTCCACTTCATACAACACGAACAGTGAAAGAAAAATATCTATTTCAAACCACCATACTGTCAACAACCAATACAGTAATTCATTTTCCAACTCGATTCGTGCAAAAACGCATCAAGGCCGAACAACCAGAAGCAATTCCTTTTATCATTTCCCAAAGAAAAGAAAGCAAGAACTAACAAAATCCAAGTCAAATCGACTCGATAGCAATCACACAATCCAAACCCAAGAGCAGGGTTGTTTTAATGAGACACTTAAACAAAGCAAGAATTTTTAAAGAGAAGGGCTTAACATGCCTGTAATCTCTTTTCCAGAACTCGAAGAAAACTTCGTTTGCGTGTTTTTCCTTCCACAGCGATAGCAAAAACTCCCCAACACTTCTTTCTTCTTCAGGCTTAGCAACAGCCTCAAAATCTCCAAGAAAAATGTCAAATTTCAAGAGTTGGTTCGACTGAACCAAGTCAGAAAAACCAAATGCAGAGCAACTTTGCAAAAGCCAAACCGAAACAATGAAAAATCAACTTCCCTCATACACTTTCCACGGCGAGCTGGTCGTGAGGACCGAAAACAATTAATGCAATTAAGGCTTTGCCTTTTTCCTTACTTCCCATGCCACCGCCACTTGAGTTGGCGAACTCAATTTTTTTTTAAATTTCCCATGTAAAACTGAATTTGGCTCTATCTCCAAATAGATGCCTCTATTTCCTACCTGCCCCGCCAAAACTGGCGTTGTCCATGTATGGACTGTTTATTAAATGCCAATGAATGCTCTCTTCCCATCCTTATCCTTTCCTTCCAAGGGTCTACGCGCCCTTTTAGATTAGGATTAGTTTAGGTTGTATATAGTGTTCAACCTAGGTCTTAGTTTAGCCTTAGGTTTTAGTGCTTAGGTTTATTTTCCCTCTTTTTTTTTGTAATTTAAAAATCCACTTAGGATAATTGTGTAGGATGCATGTTAGGACTTAGGATTAGTTTAGGTTTTTAATTAATACTAACCACTAACACCAAACAACTTCCATCCAGCCTTCATACTAACATTCACGTTAATGCGGAGCAGGACGTTCCGTTCTTTGGATCACGTGCCAAGGCCACCCGTGTCCAGGCATTTCTTGCCTCACGAGGTCCCAAGTTCGATAGTACAGGGTTCAAGAATCGAATCCCTGTCGTTGGCATTTACGTGCCATCTGTTCATACCTGCAATCAGGCGCTGCACGTTCATAACAATCTCGGGTTCGGTTCAAGTGTGAATCGACACAAAAATCACAAGAGGACCTCAGCATACTTGGATCAATGGAATTGATTCAAGGTATGATATCAATCAGCAAAGTGAGTTTAGCAAGTATACGACAATTTGTCATCATATCAGCAAACACACAAGTACAATAAATGCTGTCCTAACAATAAATCACAGCATGCAAGAATCCAAGTTAGCAACACATTCTCTTAAGACCAGAACATATCTTAACATGTTTGCCTTCATTTCAGAAGTTATAACAGCATGTAAAACATTCATCAAGATAATTTGTAAAATCAGATTGTTAAAGAGTAGCTCGCCAAACAGCTCCCATGGGAGCTCACCGATCAGCTCGCCTGGGAGCTCACTGAGCAGCTCACTTAGGAGCTCGGTAAGCAGCTCACCGAGAAGCTCAGCTTGAGCTTTCCTGGAAACTCACCTGGGAGCTTTCCGACAGCTCGCCTTGCCAGCTCACCGAGCATCTCAACTTGAGCTCACGCAGGAGCTCGTTAAGTGGCTCACCCGAAAACTCACATGGGAGCTCACCTTTCCAGCTCACCTTGCCAACTCGCCTTGAGCTCGTCTGGTAGCTCACCTCGGATTTCGTCGAGAAGCTCACTGAGTAACATCTCGACGGGGAACTCACCAAGTAGCTCGCTTAGGAGCTCACCGAGCAGCTCGCCAAGTAGCTTGCCTGGGAGCTCACCGATCAGCTCGACTTTAGCTCACCTGGGAGCTCGTCGGGCAACTCACCTGGGAGCTCACCTAACAGCTCACCTTGTCAACTCGCCTTGACCTCATCTAGTAGCTCGCATGTAATATCACCTAAGAGATTACCGACAAGCTCGCCTCGGAGTTCGTCGAGTTGCTCGACCTAGAGCAGCTTATCGAGGAGCTCACCAAACACCTCGCTTGGGAGGTCACCGAGCAGCTCACCTTTGAGCTCGCCTGGGAGCTCACGGAGCAGCTCCGCTAGGAGCTCTTTTGGGAGCTCGCTGTACTCGCCAATTAGCTCACAAGGGAGCTCGCCAGGTAGGTTGACTTGAGCTCACACGGGAGGTCATCGAGTAGCTCGCCTGGAAACTTGCCTGGGAGCTCGCCTTGCCAACTCACCTTGAGCTCGCTAAGGATCTCAACATGCCAACTCACCTCGAGCTCATTTGGTAGCTTGCCTGTAAGCTCGCCTCGAAGTTTGTTGAGCAGCTCGCCTGGCAGCTCGTAACGCAGCTCACTCAGGAGCTCGCCATGTAACTCACGTGGGAGCTCACCTTGCCAACTTGTCGGGGAGCTCACCTGTAAGATTGCTTATAAGCTCACCCTATAGTAGCTTGCCATGGAGCTTGCCTTGGTGCTTGCCATACAACTTGCCTGGGATCTCACCGAGCAGCTCACATGGGTGCTCACGGTTCAGCTCGCGTGGGAGCTCATGGAGTAGTAGCTCACCAAACAGCTCCCATGGGAGCTCACTAAACAGCTCACCTAGGAGCTCGACATGGAGCTCAGCAAGTAGCTCACCAAGGAGCTCGCCAGGTAGCTCGACTTGAGCTTGCCCGGAAACTCACCTGGGAGCTTGCCGACAGCTCGCATTGACAGCTCACCGAGCAGCTCAACTTGAGCTCACCCAAAAACTCACATGGGAGCTCGCCTCTCAACTCACCTTTCCAGCTCACCTTTTCAACTCGCCTTGAGCTCATCTGGTAGCTCACCTCAGAGTTCGTCGAGCAGCTCGTCAAGTAGCTCACCTGGGAGCTCACCGAGTAGCTCGCCGAGTAGGCTAACTTGAGCTCGCGAGTAGCTCACCGAGTAATATCTCACCGGGGAGCTCACCAAGTAGCTCGCTTGGGAGCTCGCCGAGTAGCTCGCCAAGTAGCTTTCCTGGAATCTCACCGATCAGCTCAACCTGAGCTCGCTGGGGAGCTCGTCGGGTAACTCGACTGGGATCTCGCCTTGCCAACTTGAGCTTGTCTAGTAGCTCACATGTAAGATCACCTAAGAGATTACCGACAAGCTCACCTTAGAGTTCGTCAAGTTGCTTAACCTAGAGCAGCTTTTCGTTGAGCTCACCGAACAACTCGCTTGAGAGGTTACCGAGCAGCTCACCTTTGAACTCACCTGGGAGCTCGCGGAGTAGCTCGCTAGGAGCTCTTTTGGGATCTCGCCGTACTCGCCAAGTAGCTCACATGGGATCTCGCCAAGTAGCTCGACTTGATCTCACACAGGAGCTCATCGAGCAGCTCACCTGGAAACTCACCTTGCCAACTCGCCTTGAGCTTGCTAAGGAGATCACCTTGCCAACTCGCCTTAAGCTCGTTTTATAGCTCACCTGTAAGCTCACCTCGGAGTTCGTCGAGCAGCTAACCTAGTTTCTCGCCACATAGCTCACCTAACAGCTTACCCTATTGCACCTTTCTGCGGAGCTTGCCTTGGTGCTCACCGTACAGCTCGCCAAACAGCTTGCCTGGGATCTCACCGAGCAGCTCACATGGGAGCTCACGGTTTAGCTTGCGTGGGAGCTCGCGGAGTAGCTCGGCTGAGAGCTCACCAAGTAGCTTGCCAAACAGCTCCCATGGGAGCTCACCGAGCAGCTCACCTAGGAACCTGGCATGGAGCTCAGCAAGTAGCTCGCCAAGGAGCTCACCGGGCAGCTCGACTTGAGCTTGCCCGGAAAATCACTTGGGAGCTTACCGACAGCTCACCTTACTAGCTCACTGGGCAGCTCAACTTGAGCTCACCTGGAAACTCGTGTGATAGCTCACCCAAAAACTCCCATGGGAGCTTGCCTATCAGCTCACCGAATAACTCACCTTGCCAACTCGTCTTACATCTCACCTCGAAGATTGCTGACAAGCTTGCCCTAGAGCAGCTTGTCTGGGAGCTCACGGAGTAGCTCACCTGGGAGCTCACCGAGCAGCATGCCTGGGAGCTCGCAGAGTAGCTTGGTTGGGAGCTCACCTGAGAGCTCGCAGGGAACCTCGTTTGGGAGCTCTTCTGCGAGCTCGCGGAGTAGCTTGACTTGAGCACGCCTGTGAGCTCGTCGGGGAGTTCAATGAATAACCTGCCAAGTAGCTCACCTTTGAGCTCGCCAAGCAACTTGTGAGGGAGCTCACCGAGTAGCTCACCTGGGAGCTCGTCGAGTAGCTCGATTGACAACTTGCCTTGCTAACTCACCTTGAGCTCACTAAGGATCTCACCTTGCCAAATTACCTTAAGCTCGTCTGGTAGCTCGCATGTAAGCCCACCTTAGAGATTACCGATAAGGTCCCCTTGGAGTTTGTCGAGCTACTCAACCTAGAGAAGCTTGTCGGGGACCTCGCCGAACAGCTCGTTTGGCAAGTCACCGAGAAGCTCACCTGGGAGCTCAGGGAGCAGCTCCCGCTGGGACCTCTTTTGGGAGCTCACCGTACTCACCAAGTAGCTCACCTGGGAGCTCACCGAGTAGCTCACCTAGGAGCTCCCCAAGCAGCTCAACTTGAGCTCACCCGGGAGCTCATCGAGCAGCTCGCCTTGCCCACTCGCCTTGAGCTCGTTGAGGAGCTCACCTTGCTAACTCACCTTGAGCTCGTTTCTAAGCTCGCCTCAGAGTTCATCGAGCAACTCACCTAGCAGCTTGCCACGTAGCTCACAACACAACTCACTCGAGAGCTCGCACGATAGCTCGCCGAGTAGCTCACCCGGGAGCTCGTCGAGAAACTCGCTTGACAGCTCACCTTGCCAACTCACATGACAGCTCGCCTGTAAGATTGCCTCAAAGATTGCTGACAATCTCACCCTAGAGCAACTTTCCAGGGAGCTCACTGATCAGCTCGCCTCGGAGATCACGGAGCAGTTCGCATGGGAGCTCGGGGAGTAGCTCACCCAGGAGCTCACGAGTAGCTCACCTAAGAGCTCACCGAGCAGCTCAGTTGGGAGCTCACCTGGGTGCTCGCAGAGCAGCTTGACTTGAGCTCACTTGTGAGCTCATCGAGTAGCCTGTCGGGGAGCTCGCTGAACAACTCGCCAAGTAGCTCGCTTGGGAGCACGCTGAGCAACTCGCTTGGGAGCTCACCGAGTAGCTCGCCTTCGATCTTGCCAAACAGCCTGCAAGGGAGCTCGGCAAACACCTCACCTAGGAGCATGTCAAGTAGCTCGACTTTAGCTCGGCCGGGAGCTCACCTGACAACTTGCCTTACCAACTCACCTTGAGCTCGCTGAGGAGCTCACCTTGCCAACTCACCTTGAGCTCATCTGGTAGCTCGCCTTAGAGTTCGTCGAGCAGCTTTCTTGGAAGCACACGTAACAGCTCACTCGAGAGCTCCCCGCCTAGCTCTCTCGGGAGCTCACCCAGTAGCTTGCCTGGCAACTCGCCTGGGAGATCACGTGACAGCTCACCCTAGAGCAGCTTGTCGGGTAACTTGCCTTGGTTCTCACCGAACAACTTTCCTGGGAGCTCACGGAGTAGCTCAGCTGGGAGCTCGCTGAGCAGCTTGGTTGGGACCTCACAGAGCAGCTCGACTTGAGTGTGCTTGTGAGCTCATCGAGGAGCTCACTGAACAACTCACCAAGTAGCTTGCTTGGGAGCTCGCCGAGTAGCTCACCTTTGAGCTCACCAAGCAACCTACAAGGGAGCTCACCTGGGAGCTCGGCTAATAGCTCACCCAAGAGCTCATTGAGTAGCTCGACTTCAGCTCACCCGGGAGCTCACCGAGCAACTCGCATGGGAGCTCACCTGAAAACTTTCCTTTCCAAGTTGCCTTGAGCTCGCTGAGGAGCTCACCTTGCCAACTTGTCTTGAGCTCGTCTGGTAGCTTGCCTCAAAGTTCGTTGAGTAGCTTGCTTGGGAGCTCGCGTAACAGCTCGTCTGGGAGCATGTGCTTAAGGACTAAATCGGTTGAGTGGGTGTTGGTGCATGACCCGGAGGAGACATAATGTCATCCAAATTGTGAACATGTTTAGCTTGTAGAGCTACCAAGTTTGGGGTGACTTGGTGCGAAGGGTGCATCACAATGAGTAGGTGAGTCAAGAACATTGGACATAGTGATCTCATCGTAGAGCTCACCGTCGAGCTGCTCTGTGAGTTTAGAAATAATAAATGTTTTTTTCATTTGATTCCTTATCCGTTGCATGGCAGCCCTTTTTACTTATAACTACTATGGGTAGATGTTGCACGTCTGATGATTTAGCTTGTATGTAATGTTGGCTCGTCGGTCAGTGAGCCGTATGGCTATCTTTGCAGCGAGAAATCACCGTGTCGAGCTACATTAAAATTCAACATTTTAAATATAACATTGTGCAAAATCTTGCGAGGTGAGAGGTTGGAAACGTGAAAATATCGGTTCGGTTGGGGCTTTGCTGAGCGCGCCATGGCTCAGCTCTTGCATTCCAAAATCGGGAACATTGGACATAGGAGCTCGTCGCAGAGCCGGCCGTCGAGTTGCCATGCGAGCTAAAAAAAAAAAAAATGAATGTTTTTCTCGTTTGATTCCTTATCCGTCGTGTGAGAGCCCTTTTTACTTATAACTACTATGGCTAGAGGTTGTTCGTCGGATGATTTTTCTTGTACCCAATGTTGGCGAGTCGTTCGGTGAACCGTATGGCTATCTTTGTGCCGAGCGAGTTAAAATTCAACGTTGTGAAACAACGTTGTGCAAAATCTTGCGAGGTGAGATGTGGAAAATGTGAAAATATCGGTTCGGTTGGGGCTTAGTTGAGCGCGCCATGGCTCAGCTCTTGCATTCCAAAATTGTGAACATTGGACATAGCGAGCTCGTTGTAGAGCTCTCCGCTGCCCTGCGAGCTAAAAAAATGAATGTTTTTTTCGTTCGATTCCTTATCCGTCGTGTGAGAGCCTTTTTACTTATAACTACTATGACGGATGTATGCCTCTTACATCCGTACCGACATTCACAAGCTATCTTTGCGATCAAGCGAACTAGCAGCGTATCTTTGTGCAGTGATTTGAGTGAGTGCAAGTCTATACTGGCAAAGAGTGGAAAAGAGGATTTGTGCTTCTGCCCCCCGATTTGGGAAGGGGCAGTGGGCATCGTCCTGCACTGCGTTGTGCAGGACCGTCAGGGCAGTCTTGTTGGTCTTTGACCTTGGGAGGGGATTGTCTCTTGTAATCATTTGAGTAGTCGCCGAGCATTTCGGTTGTGCCCGACTCGGTGGTTGTGTGTATTTGGCGTGAGCCTCACTTATTGTACTTTGGGCTGTTTTGTCCTGTGAGAGTTAATAAGAATTACACGTTCTCCCAGCTGTATAGTGCATTGTGTATTTGCTCTTGTTCTTAGAGTAGATTTCCTTACATTGCATGCTTTATTGTGCTTCCGCATTAAACCCATCAAAAATACAAAAAGAATACCATTGTGTTGTGAGTGTTCTTGTGCAGGTAAACACTGAAGGCGTAGTCCGTAACTTGCGTAGAGTTCCTTCTTCGTGGAAGGACTTGAAGTGAGTAAGCGGTGCCACGCGGTTAGAGCTCAGTCGAGCTGGACCCGTGACAGTTGGTATCAGAGCACAGGTTGTGTCTCTAGGTTAGGTTGTGTTTACCTTCCCTTGCATTTTTTTTTTTGTGTCCAACGTCGAACCCCTTGTGTGTCTCCGTGTATTGAGTCAGTATGACAGGATCTGGAGATGAACATGTTGATAACAGAGGAAGAGGGGAAGGCCGGGTTGGAGGTGACAAGAATCGTCACAAAAGTAAGTCACGAGGTGAAGCTTTGGATAGTTCCAACGAACAAGTCAATTCCCGGATTCAGGAATTGGAGCAGCAAGCCAATACAAGGTTTTCTGAGCTTGAAGAGAAGGTGCATTCCATGGAGGCTACGATCTCAGAACTTACAGAAAGATTGGAGGAGAGTTTGATGTCTCAGACCAGGTTACATGATGAAGTGACCTTGTGCCGATCAGCGGTATTGGCTGTGGCGAAGACATCATCGTCCAGCTCTCCTTCAGGATCAAAACTCCCTAAGGTGAAGGAGCCAGAGAGCTACGATGGAGCTCGAGATGATCAACTACTGGAAAACTTCTTCTGGGACGTTGGGGAGTATCTGGCAGGTTTAGGAGGACTGTCAGACGCACAAGAGGTGCGTGCTGCAGCAAGGTACCTCACAGGTACAGCAAAAGTTTGGTGGAGAACTTTGGCAAATGACATTGCCGCAGGGAGATCCACGAAGAAGGTGGACTCTTGGGAGGATCTGAAGAAAGCCCTCAGGGATCAGTTCCGACCTGGTAACGCGGCGTGGCTGGCTAGGATCAAGTTAAGTCAGCTGAAGCAGACTGGGAAGATGAGAGACTACATCAAGTCTTTTCAGAGCCTCATGTTGGAGATTCACGACATGTCTGAGGCAGACAAATTGTTTCAGTTTACAAATGGTCTTCAGCCGTGGGCTAAGGTAGAACTCAGGCGCCACGATGTGTCAGAAGTCAGTGAAGCAATTGCTGTAGCGGATCGTCTCTTAGATTTCAGAGAAGAGACATCATCAAAGAACACCCAGAACCCTAACGCGTCGAAGGGAAAGAGCGTTGATAAGGGTCAGAGTAAGTCTTCTGTGAAGCCACAGGGTGGTAACAAGGGAGGGAAGACTACTCAGGAGTCGTCAGAGGGATCTCAGAAGTCTAGCAACAACTCTAAGAACAGTGGCAAGAAGTCACAAGGAGGAGAATCGGGTGGAAAGACTTTCACGCCGAAATGTTGGACATGTGGTAAAGCTCACTACAACAGAGATTGTCCGGAGCGACAGAGGGTGTCAGCAGTTCATTCGGCGGAACCGGATGAACAGAATGAGCAGCACATTTGCATGCTCAGGGGGCTTAACGCAATGGAGAAAGTTGAGCCCAGAACAGATGATGGCGGGAGTAGTCTGCATGGATTGAACTACGTGGAGGTGGTGATCAAAGGAAAGAGAACCACAGCACTTGTGGACACGGGTGCAACACACAATTACATAACAATCCAAAGAGCCCAAGAGCTGGGCCTCCAGTCCTCCAGAGGTACCGGAAGGTTTAAGGCAGTGAACTCACCGACCATGGAAACAGTCGGCTCTGCACGAGATGTGGATGTGCAGGTCGGCGAGTGGAAAGGAAAGCTGGACTTGTCCGTGATAAAAATGGATGATTTTGACTTAGTGTTGGGACAAGAGTTTATCCGAAAGGGTAAAGTGGCAATAATTCCTCACTTGGAAACTTTGTTTTTGTTGGATCCGAAGCAGACGTGCATGGTGAAGACAGTGCAGAGAAGACAGGCGGGTAAGACACAGGTGTGTTCAGCAATGAGCATGCGGAAGGCTGCAAGGAAGAAGGGCGCAGAACCCATGTATTTCGCAGCACTTGTTGGCGGTTGGGAAGAAGAGGAGCAGCAGGTTCCTATTCCAGCTGGAGTGGAGAAGGTTCTCCGCGACTATCAAGACCGTATGCCCAGAGAGTTACCACCATACTTGCCACCGCGGAGAGCAATAGATCATCGCATTGAGTTGGTGCCAGGGGCGAGTCCTCCAGCAAGGGCTCCGTACCGGTTGTCTGGGCCAGAGATGATTGAGCTGAAGAAGCAGTTAGAAGAGTTGCTGGCTGCTGGATATCTTCGTCCTTCGCGCTCTCCATACGGCGCTCCATTTTTGTTTCAGAGGAAGTCAGATGGATCACTTAGGCTTTGTGTGGATTACAGGGCCTTGAACAAGCTAACCATCAAGAACAGATATCCTCTTCCACTCATCGAGGATTGCTTCGATCGCCTAGCAGGGGCGAAGGTCTTCACAAAGTTAGACTTGAGGTCAGGATACTATCAGGTCAGAATTGCTCCAGGAGATGATGAGAAAACGACCATTGTCACCAGATACGGGTCGTATGATTTTCTTGTGATGCCCTTTGGGTTGTGCAATGCGCCAGCGACGTTTTGCACACTCATGAATAATGTGTTCAGACCACTGCTGGATAAGTGTGTGGTGGTATACTTAGATGACATCTTGGTGTTTTCCAAGAATCATGAGGAGCACAGGGTACACCTTGCAGAAGTCTTCAAGTTGTTAAGGGAGCATGACTTGTATGTGAAGAAAGAAAAGTGTTCCTTTGCTCAGGAAGAAGTTCACTTTCTTGGGCATGTTGTGGGGAAGGGCAAGATCAAACCTGACCCAAGGAAACTTGAAGCAATCAGGGATTGGGAGCCGCCCAGGGATGTACATGGCGTGCGTCAGTTTTTGGGTTTGGCGAATTACTACAGAAGGTTTGTCAGTCGGTACTCCAAGATTGCGAGTCCCCTGACGGAATTGTTGAAGAAGGATGTGAAGTGGTGTTGGTCAGCTAAGTGTCAGGAAGCTTTTGATCTCTTGAAGGAGAAGTTGACAACGTCACCAGTGTTATCCTTGGTAGACTTCAGCAAGCCTTTTGAGGTGCACACAGATGCATCTGATTTTGCCATTGGTGGGGTGCTAATTCAGGACAAGCATCCAGTGGCTTTTGAGTCCAGGAAGCTCAAGGACGTGGAGAGAAGATATCCAGTTCATGAGAAGGAGATGACTGCAGTGGTCGATTGTTTGAGAAGATGGAGGCACTACTTGTTGGGAGCGCACTTCATTGTAAAGACAGACAATGTGTCAAATTCATTCTTCTTGACTCAGAGTAAGCTGTCGCCAAAGCAGGCAAGATGGCAAGACTTTCTAGCTGAGTTCGACATGGAAATTGTGCATACCGCAGGCAAGGAGAATGTGGTCGCAGATGCACTCAGCAGAAAGCAACAGTTGGCGGTCATTGCAACAGCATCAGTTAGCCCAGTGTCTACTCATGGGGAGAGTAGAGTGGAATTGACAGGGGAGTTGATGACGAAGATTCGGGAAGGCTTGGTTCTGGATCCTCAAGCTGCTGCATTGGTTAAGACCGTGGAAGATCAGACTCAGAAAGGGTTGAAAAACAAGTTCAGCATTTCAGATGGGATGTTGTGGTTTGCTCAGAGTCGGGTCTACATCCCTAAGTGGGGGAGCCTGCGCAGAGATCTGATAAAGGAATGTCATGATTCAATATGGGCAGGTCACCCTGGGCAGAATCGCACAATGGCTCTTTTGGAAAGGGGCTTTTACTGGCCGAAGATGAGTAAGGATGTGGACGAGTTTGTCCGCTCTTGTTTAATCTGCCAGCAGGATAAGCCAGAACATCGGTTGCCGAGAGGACTTCTCCAGCCGTTACCTGTTCCAGTCAGGCCGTGGGCAAGTGTGAGTATGGATTTTATTACCGGTTTGCCTAGTGTGAAGGGATGTCTAGCATCCTAGTGGTGGTGGATAGATTCTCTAAGTATGCCATTTTCACCGCATGTGAACAACCTTGTGGAGCAGAGAAAACTGCAGAGTATTTCTTCAAGAATGTGGTGAAGTATTGGGGAATCCCCTTGAGCATCGTCTCGGATAGAGATGCTCGTTTTACAAGCAACTTTTGGCAGGAGCTGTTCAGGTTGGTGGGAACAAAGTTGTTGTTGTCCACAAGGTTTCATCCACAGACAGATGGCCAGACAGAGAGGATCAATGCAGTATTGGAGTCTTACTTGCGGCATTATGTGCGGAGTGACCAAACCAATTGGCCGGATCTTCTCGACCTTGCACAGTTCTCCTACAACAGCCAGAAGAGTGAGTCGAGCAAGCATTCACCATTTGAACTCGCGACGGGCCAACAGCCTTTGTTGCCTCATACAGTGATTGCTGGATACTTTGGAAGGTGTCCGTCGGCCACTGAATATCTGAAGGATTGGCACGAGCGTGTTGCTCTTGCAAGGCTGCACTTGTTGAAAGCAGGTGAACGCATGAAGAGATATGCAGATCAGTCTAGACAGTCCGCAGAGTTGGAAGTCGGAAGTAAGGTAATGCTGAGGATGGAGCCAGAAGTCTTCAAGGCCCCTCCCGGAACAGCAAAGTCCTTGGTCCGCAAATTTGATGGGCCTTTTGAGATTCTGGCCAGGGTAGGCAAGGTCGCCTACAGACTAAAGTTGCCACGACACATGAAGACGCACCCCGTCTTCCATGTCAGCCAGTTGAAGCCTTTTGTTGCCGATGAAGCTGAGCCAGAACGGAGTCAGCCTAATCGTCCAGCTGCCAATGTGATAGATAATCCTAGACAGGGAGTTGGACAAAATACTTGAGGTGAAGACAGAGGGCTGGGGCAACAGAAGGGTGAGGAAGTTCTTTGTGATGTGGATTGGGTGTCACTCAGCCACTTGGGAACGAGAAGAAGCCCTTTGGAAGTATAAAGACAAGGTTAAAGCGTTCCTTGCGAGGAACAAGGGCCTTGGTCCCTTGGAACAGAAATGAACCTGAATAGGGGGCCTCCTCCAGGCTACATACAGTGGGGTCTTCACGGCGCCGAGGACGTCACCGATTCTAAGTGGGGGAGTCTATGACGGATGTATGCCTCTTACATCCGTACCGACATTCACAAGCTATCTTTGCGATCAAGCGAACTAGCAGCGTATCTTTGTGCAGTGATTTGAGTGAGTGCAAGTCTATACTGGCAAAGAGTGGAAAAGAGGATTTGTGCTTCTGCCCCCCGATTTGGGAAGGGGCAGTGGGCATCGTCCTGCACTGCGTTGTGCAGGACCGTCAGGGCAGTCTTGTTGGTCTTTGACCTTGGGAGGGGATTGTCTCTTGTAATCATTTGAGTAGTCGCCGAGCATTTTCGGTTGTGCCCGACTCGGTGGTTGTGTGTATTTGGCGTGAGCCTGACCTTATTGTACTTTGGGCTGTTTTGTCCTGTGAGAGTTAATAAGAATTACACGTTCTCCCAGATGTATATTGCATTGTGTATTTGCTCTTGTACTTAGAGTAGATTTCCTTACATTGCATGCTTTATTGTGCTTCCGCATTAAACCCATCAAAAATACAAAAAGAATACCATTGTGTTGTGAGTGTTCTTGTGCAGGTAAACACTGAAGGCGTAGTCCGTAACTTGCGTAGAGTTCCTTCTTCGCGGAAGGACTTGAAGTGAGTAAGCGGTGCCGCGCGGTTAGAGCTCAGTCGAGCTGGACCCGTGACAACTACTATGGGTAGAGGTTGTTCGTCGGATGATTTTGCTTGTACCCAATGTTGGCGAGTCTTTCAGTGAGCCGTGATGAAATTTGCGGCGAGCTACATTAAAATTCAACGTTTTGAATATAACGTTGTGCAAAATCTTGCGAGGTGAGATGTTGGAAAATGAAAATATCGGATCGGTTGGGTCTTTGCTGAGCGCGCCATGGCTCAACTCTTGCATTCCAAAATCGCGAGCGTTGGACATAGCGAGCTCGCCGCGAGCGCTGGCCGTCGAGCTGACCTGCGAGCTGAAAAAAAAAAAAAATGAATGTTTTTCTCGTTCGATTCCTTATCCGTCGTGTGAGATGGCCCTTTTTACTTATAACTACTATGGGTAGAGGTTGTTCGTCGGATGATTTTGCTTGTACCCAATGTTGGCGAGTCGGTCGGTGAGCCGTATGGCTATCGCATTTGCGGTGAGCTAATCTATGTTGGCGAAATAACTTTGTGCAAAATCTTGCGTCAGGTGAGACGTCGGAAACATTAAAATACCGATTTGGTTCAGGGTTAGTCCGAGCGCGCCATGGCTCAACTCTTGCATTCCAAAATCGAACATTGGGACATATTACGAGCGCGTCGCAGACTCGTCTGAGCTGGTCTTACGAACTAAAAGGATGAATGTTTTTCTCGTTCGATTCCTTATCCGTCGCTGTGACAGCCCTTTTACTTACAACTACTATGGGTAGGCGTTGTTCGTGATGTTTTTGCTTGTACCCAATGTTGGCGAGTCCGATCAGTGAGGCGTATGGGAATATTTGCGGCGAGCTGACCTTTGCGAGGTACATTAAAACTGAGCGTTTTGAATTATACGTTGTGCAAAATCTTGCGAGGAGCCACGTTGGAAGACATGATATTATCGGTTTGATTGGAGGTTTGCCTGAGCGCGCCATGGCTCAACTCTTGCATTCCGCGATCGTTGAACTTTTGACATAACGAGATCGTCGCCGAGCTGCCGGCGAGCTAATCTAGAGCTGCAAAAAAAAGTGAATGTTTTTTTCGTCCGATTCCTTATCCGTCGTGTGACAGGTCCTTTTTACTTAGAACTACTATGGGTAGAGGTTGTTCATTCGGATGTTTTTGCCACTACGCTATGGCGTGTACCCGGAAAATGCTTGCTCAGTCGGTTCTTAGTGCCAAGAGTGGTATGGCTATATTTGTCTTTCGGTCAGTCTGAGCTTTGGCCTAAAATTCAACGTTGTGAAGGGCTGTCGAAATTTGTTGCTAGAGGTGAGATGTTACGAAACGTGAAAATCTTCGTTTTCGGTTGGAACACGTGGGTTTGCCTCTCATTAGCACGCCATGGGTGCTCGGCTCTTTGTTGATTCCTTGAATATACGGTTCGATGATAATGTGGCAGCCCATATTGGCCAAGTTGTCGCAGAGGGTTTTCCTCCTCTAATAGAGCTGCAACCTGATTCATAGGCGGAAGAATTCTGTCCCATCCTGTGTATCGGTGTCATTGCCGAAGATTATGCGGGATGAGTGCATGTTATAAAATTTTTGCCATTGGTGAGGCTCTCCTTGTTCGTTGCGTTGAATTCTCCTTTGAGCTCATGTGATTGTCTCAATGGGAAGGCGACGTTGATTTTCGTACGGATCTCTTTGTTGTGCTCGCTTCGTTCCGTTGGCTCTCGATTGGAAGCGTCGTTCTTCACGGATGTAACCATTC
>CM034155.1:678555909-678575909 GCA_019776745.2 Taxus chinensis
TCTCCTGTGAGCTCACTGAGTAGCACAGCCGTGAGCACCTCGTCAGGTAGCTCGCATAGCAGCTCACTCGGGAGCTTGCCTGGAAGCCCTCCTGTAGCTCACCTCAGAGTTCGTCGACCAGCTTGCTTGGGAGCTCGCCACGTAGCTGACCCGGGAGCTCTCGCGATAGCTCACCTTACCAACTCGTCTGGAAGCTCACCTCGAAGCTTGCCGGGGAGCTCGCCTTAGAGCAGCTTACCGAGGAGCTCGCCAAATAGCTCGCTAAGCAGCTTGCCTAGGAGCTCACCAAGCAACTCACCTAGGAGCTCGCGGAGTAGCTCGGTTGGGAAATCTTCTAGGAGCAGCTCAGTTGGGAGATCTTCTCTGAGCTTACCGAGCAACTTGATTTGAGCTCGCTTGTGAGCTCATTGAGTAGCTCTTCTGGTAGTAGCTTGCCAGTGAGCAGCTCGTCAGGGAGCTCACCGAACAACTTGCCAAGTAGCTCACCTAGGAGCTCACCAGGGATCTCGGCAAGCAGCTCGCCCTGGAGCTCGTCGAGCAACTCACCTGGGAGCTCACCTTGCCAACTCACCTGGGACGTCGCCTTGCCAACTCGCCTTGAGCTCGCTGAGGAGATCACCTTGCCAACTCACCTACAATCTCACCTGCAAGCTCATGTCGGAGTTCGTCGAGCAGCTTACCTGGGAGCTCGTAATGTAGCTCGCTTAGGAGCTCACTGAGCAGCTCTCTCAGGAGATCACCCTGCAGCTTGCCCAGTAGCTCACCCGGGAGGTCGTCAAGTAGCTTACCTCGGAGCTCGCCTGACAACTCACCTTGCCAACTCGCCCCTAGCTCACTGGGCAACTTGCCTTGCCAACTCGTATGGCAGCTCACCTATAAGATTACCGACAAGCTCACCCTATAGTAGCTTACCGCGGAGCTTACCTTGGTGTTCACTGAATAGCTTGCCAAACAGCTTTCCTGGGATCTCACCGAGTAGCTCACATGGGAGCTCACGGAGCAGCTCGGCTGAGAGCTCGCCGAGTAGCTCACTAAATAGCTCCCATGGGAGCTCACCGAGTAGCTTTCTTGGGAGCTCGGCATGGAGCTCGCCAAGGAGCTTACCGAGCAGCTTGACTTGAGATTTCCTGGAAACTCACCTGGGAGCTTTTCGACAGATCACCTTGCCAGCTTGACTAGCAGCTCAACTTGAGCTCACCTAGTAGCTCGTCAAGCAGCTCACCCAAAAACTCGCATGGGAGCTCGCCTCTCAGCTCGCCTTTCTAGCTCACCTTGCCAACTCACCTTGAGCTCATCTGGTAGCTTGCCTCGGAGTTCATCGAGCAGCTCACCAAGTAGCTCTCCTCGGAGCTCGCTGAGTAGGCTAACTTCAGCTTGTGAGAAGCTCGCTGAGTAACATCTCGTTGGGGAGCTCGCCAAGTAGCTTGCCTGGGAGGTCATCGAGAAACTCACCTGACAGCTCGCCTTGCTAACTCGTCTGGCAGCTCACCTGTAAGATTACTGGCAAGCTCACCCTATAGGAGCTTACCATGGATCTTGTCGTACAGCTCGCCAAACAGCTTGCCTAGGATCTCATTTGGGGAGCTCACCGAAAAGCTCGCTTGGGAGGTCACCGAGTAGCTCACCTGGGAGCTCACGGAGCTGCTCCGCTGGGAGCTCTTTGGGGAGCTTGACTTGAGCTCACACGGGAGCTCATCGAGCAGCTCGCATGGAAAATCACATGGGAGCTCACCTTATCAACTCGCCTTGAGCTCGTTTGGTAGCTCACCTCGGAGTTCATCAAGTAGCTCACCTAGCAGCTCGCAACGCAGCTCACTTGGGAGCTCACCCTGACAACTTGCCTTACCAACTCATCTGGCAGCTCACCTGTAAGATTGCTGACAAGCTCACCCTATAGCAGCTTGCCTCAGAGCTTGCCTTGGTGCTCACCATACAGCTCGCCAAACAGCTTGCCTGAGATCTCACCGAGTAGCTCGCATGGGAGCTCGCGGTCCAGCTCGCGCGGGAGCTCACTGAGAAGCTCGGTCGAGAGCTCGCCAAATAGCTCCCATGGGAGCTCATTGAGAAGCTCACCTGGGAGCTCACCGAGCAGCTCACCTAAGAGCTCGGCATGGAGCTCGGTAAGTAACTTGCCAAGGAGCTCACTGAGTAGCTCGACTTGAGCTTGCCTGGAAACTCACCTGGGAGCTTGCCGACAGCTCGCCTTACCAACTCACCGAGCAGCTCGACTTGAGCTCACCCAGGAGCTCGTCAAGTAGCTCACACGAAAACTCACATGGGAGCTCACCTCTCAGCTCGCCTTTCCAGCTCACCTTGCCAACTTGGCTTGAGCTCATCTGGTAGCTTGCCTCGAAGTTCATCGAGCAGCTTGTCCAGGAGCTCACCGAGCATCTCACCGAGTAGGCTAACTTGACCTCGCGAGTAACTCGCCGAGTAACATCTGGCCGGGGAGCTCACCAAGTAGCTCACTTGGGAGCTCACCGAACAACTCGCCAAGTAGCTTGCCTGGGAGCTCACCGATCAGCTCAACTCGAGCCCACCCGGGAGCTCGTCGAGCAGCTCGCCTGGGAGTTCGCCTTGAGCTCATTTGGTAGCTCACCTGTAAGCTCACCTTGGATTTCATCGTGCGGCTCACCTAACAGCTCGCCACGTAGCTCATAACGCAGCTCACTTAGGAGCTCACCTTGCAAACTCGTCTGGCAGCTCGCCTTGCAAACTTGTCTGGTAGCTCACCTGTAAGATTGCTGACACACTCACCCTATAGCAGCTTGCTGTGGAGCTTCCCTTGGTGCTCGCCGTATAGATCACCGTACAACTTGCCTGGGATCTCACTGAGCAGCTCGTATGGGAGCTCGTGGTTCAGCTCGCACGGGAGCTCGCAGAGCAGCTCGGCTGAGAGCTCGCTGAGTAGCTCGCCAAACAGCTCCCATGGGAGCTCACCGAGCAGCTCGCCTGGGAGCTCACCGACTAGCTCACCTAGGATCTCGGCAAGCAGCTCGCCAAGGAGCTCGTCGAGCATCTCGAATTGAGATTTTCCGGAAACTCACCTAGGAGCTTGCCAACAGCTCGCCTTGCCAGCTCAACGAGCAGCTCGACTTGAGCTCACCCAGGAGCTCATCAAGCATATCGCCTGAAAACTCACATGGGAGCTCGCCTATTAGCTTGCCTTTCCAGCTCACCTTGCCAACTCACCTTGAGCTCATCTAGTAGCTCACCTTGGAGTTCGTCGAGCAACTCACCCAGGAGCTCACCGAGCAGCTCCCCGAGTAGGCTAACTTGAGCTCACGAGCTGGTCGCTGAGTAACATCTGGCCGGGGAGCTTACCAAGTAGCTCACTTGGGAGCTCGCCAAGTAGCTCGACTCGAGCTCGCCCGGGAGCTCGTCGGGTAACTCTCCTGGGAGCTCAATTGACAGCTCGCCTTGCCAACTCGCCTAGAGCTCGCCTTGCCTACTCACCTTGAGCTTGTCTGGTAGCTCACATGTAAGTACACCTCAGAGATTACTGATAAGCTCACCTCAGAGTTCGTCGAGCTGCTCAACCTAGAGCAGCTTGTCGAGGACCTCGCCAAACAGCTGGCTTGGGAGGTCACCGAGCAGCTCGCCTTTGAGCTCACCTGGGAGCTCGCAGAGCAGCTCCACTGGGAGCTCTTTTGGGAGCTTGCCAAGCAGCTCGACTTGAGCTCGCACTGGATCTCATCGAGTAGCTCGCATGGAAACTCACCTGGAAGCTCACCTTACTACTCACCTTAAGCTCGTTTGGTAGCTTTCCTCGGAGTTTGTTGAGCAACTCGGCATGTAGCTCGCAATGCAGCTTACTCGAGAGCTCACCGAGCAACTCGCCTGGGAGCTCGCCTTGCCAACTCATCTAGCAGCTCACCTGTAAGATTGCTGACACGCTTACCCTATAACAGCTTACTGCGGAGCTTGCCTTGGTGCTCGCCATATAGCTCATCGAGCAGCTCGCATGGGAGCTCACGGTTCAGCTCACACGGGAGCTCACGAAGTAGCTCAACTGAGAGCTCGCCGAGTAGCTCACCATACAGCTCCCATGGGAGCTCACAGAGCAGCTCACCTGAGAGCTCACCGAGGAGCTCACCTAGGAGCTTGGCAAGCAGCTCGCTGAGAATCTCAGCTTGAGCTTGCCTAGAAATTCACCTTGGAGCTTTTCGACAGCTCGCCTTGCCAGCTCATCGAGTAGCTCGACTTGAGCTCGCGTAGGAGCTCGTCAAGCAACTCACCTAAAAACTCGCATGGGAGCTCACCTTGCCAACTCACCTTAAGGTCATCTGGTAGCTCACCTCGGAGTTCGTCGAGCAGCTCACTGAGTAACATCTCACCGGGGAGCTCGCCAAGTAGCTCGCTTGGGAGCTCACCGAGCAGCTCGCTAAGTAGCTCGCTTGGGAGCTCACCGATCAGCTCGACTTGAGCTCGGGAGCTCATCGGGAAACTCACCTGGGAGCTCGCCTGACAGCTCACCTTGTCAACTCACCTTGAGATCGTATAGTAGCTCGCATGTAAGATCACCTAAGAGATTACCGACAAGCTCACTTTGGAGTTCGTCGAGCTACTCGACCTAGAGCAGCTTGTCGGGGAGCTCACCGAACAAATCACTTGGGAGGTCACCGAGTGCTCACCTTTGAGCTCGCCTAGGAGCTCATGGAGCAGCTCTGCTAGGAGCTCTTTTGGGAGCTCACCGTACTCGCCAAGTAGCTCACATGGGAGCTTGCCAGGTAGCTCGACTTGAGCTCACACGGGAGGTCGTCGAGTAGCTCACCTGGAAACTTGCCTGGGAGCTCACCTTGCCAACTTGCCTTGAGCTCGCTAAGGATCTCAACATGCCAACTTACCTCAAGCTCGTTTGGTAGCTCACCTGTAAGCTCGCCTCGGAGTTCATCGAGTAGCTCGCCTGGTAGCTCGCAACGCAGCTCACTCGGGAGCTCACCGAGCAACTCACCTGGGAGCTCACCTTTCAACCTAGTCGGGGAGCTTGCCTGTAAGATTGCTAATAAGCTAACCCTATAGCAGCTTGCCATGGAGCTTTCGTTGGTGCTCTCCGTACAGCTTTCCTGGGATCTCACTGAGCAGCTCGCATGGGAGCTCACGGTTCATCTCGCCAAATAGCTCCCATGGGAGCTCACCGAGTAGCTCACCTAGGAGCTCGGCATGGAGGACGACAAGCAGCTCGCCAAGGAGCATGCCAGGTAGCTCAATTTGAGCTTTCCCGGAAACTCACCTGGGAGCTTGCCGACAGCTCGCATTGCCAGCTCACCGAGCAGCTCGAGTTGAGCTCGCCCAGCAGCTCGTCAAGCAGCTCGCCTGAAAACTCGCACGGGAGCTCGCCTGTCAGCTCGCCTTTCCAGCTCGCCTTGCCAAACTCGCCTTGAGCTCGTCTGGTAGCTCGCCTCGGAGTTCGTCGAGCAGCTCGCCAAGTAGCTCGCCCGGGAGCTCACCGAGTAGGCTAACCTGAGCTCGCGAGCAGCTCGCCGAGTAACATCTGGCCAGGGAGCTCGCCAAGTAGCTCGCTTGGGAGCTCGCCGAACAGCTCGCCAAGTAGCTTGCCTGGGAGCTCACCGATCAGCTCGACTCGAGCTCGCCCGGGAGCTCGTCGGGCAACTCGCCTGGGAGCTCTCCTGACAGCTCGCCTTGCCAACTCGCCTTGAGCTCGTCGGGCAACTCGCCTGGGAGCTCTCCTGACAGCTCGCCTTGCCAACTCGCCTTGAGCTCGTCTTGCCAGCTCTTGAGCTCGTCTGGGAGCTCGCCAAGCAGCTCGACTCGAGCTCGCACGGGAGCTCATCGAGCAGCTCGCATGGAAACTCGCCTTGCCAACTCGCTTGAGCTCGTTTGGTAGCTCGCCTCGGGAGCTCGCTGAGCAGCTCGCCACGCAGCTCACTCGGGAGCTCGCCGAGCAACTCGCCTGACAGCTCGCCTTGCCAACTCGTCTCGCAGCTCGCCTGTAAGACTGCTGACACGCTCGCCCTATAGCAGCTTGCCGCGTAGCTTGCCTTGGTGCTCGCCGTACATCTTGCATGGGATCTCACCGAGCAGCTCCCACGGGAGCTCGCGGTTCAAATCCCGCGGGAGCTCGCCGAGTAGCTGGCCGAGCAGCTCCCATGGGAGCTCACCGAGCAGCTCGCCAAGGGGCTCGCCGAGCAGCTCGGCTTGAGCTTGCCCGTAAACTCACCTGGGAGCCTGCCGACATCTGCCAGCCTTGCCAGCTCATCGAGATTCTCGACTTGAGCTCGCCCAGGAGCTCGTCAAGCAGCTCCCCCGAAAACTCGCATGGGAGCTCGCCTGTCAGCTCACCGAACGACTCGCCTCGCCAACTCGTCTGACAGCTCGCCTCGAAGATTGCTGACAAGCTCGCCCTAGAGCAGCTTGCCGGGGAGCTCGCCGAACAACTTGCCTGGTAGCTCGCGGAGCAGCTCGCCTGGGAGCTCGCAGAGCAGCTCGGTTGGGAGCTCTTCTGCGAGCTCGCGCAGCAGCTCGACTTGAGCGCGCATGTGAGCTCGTCGGGGAGCTCGCCGAACAACCCGCCAAGTAGCTCGCCTTTGAGCTCGCCAAACAGCTCACCCAGGAGCTCGGATAACAGCTCACCCAGGAGCTCGTCGCTCACCCGGGAGCAGCTCGATTGACAACTTGCCGTGCCAACTCGCCTTGAGCTCGCTAAGGATCTCACCTTGCCAGCTCACCTCGAGCTCGTCTGGTAGCTCGCATGCAAGCCCACCTCAGAGATTACCGACAAGCTCGCCTTGGAGTTCGTCAAGCTGCTCGACCTAGAGCAGCTTGTCGGGGAGCTCGCCGAGCAGCTCACCTGGGAGCTCTTTTGGGAGCTCACCGTACTCGCCAAGTAGCTCACCTGGGAGCACCCCAAGCAGCTCGACTTGAGCTCGCCCGGGAGCTCATCGAGCAGCTCGCCTTGCCCACTCGCCTTGAGCTCGTTTGTAAGTTCGTCGAGCAGCTCGCCACGTAGCTCGCAACGCAGCTCGCCCGGGAGCTCGTCGATCAACTCGCCTGGGAGCTCGCCTTGCCAACTCGCATGGCAGCTCGCCTGTAACCTCGCCTCGAAGATTGCTGACAATCTCACCCTAGAGCAGCTTGCCGGGGAGCTCACCGAGTAGCTCGCCTCGGAGCAGCTCGCATGGGAGCTCGGGGAGCAGCTCACCCGGGAGCTCGCCGAGCAGCTCGCCTAAGAGCTCACCGAGCAGCTCGGTTGGGAGCTCCCCTGGGAGCTCGCGGAGCAGCTCGACTTGAGCTCGCTTGTCAGCTCGTCGAGGATCCCGTAAGGGAGATCGCCGAACAACTCGCCAAGTAGCTCGCTTGGGAGCACGCCGAGCAGCTCGCTTGGGAGCTCGCCGAGCAGCTCGCCTTCGAGCTCGCCAAGCAGCCTGCAAGGGAGCTCGGCAAACAGCTCACCTAGGAGCACGTCGAGCAGCTCGACTTCAGCTCGGCCGTGAGCTCGCCTGACAACTTGCCTTGCCAACTCGCCTTGAGCTCGTCTGGTAGCTCGCCTCGGAGTTCGTCGAGCAGCTTGCCTGGAAGCTCGCGTAACAGCTCGCCCGGGAGCTCCCCGCCCAGCTCTCTCGGGAGCTCGCCTAGCGGCTTGCCTGGCAACTCGCCTGGGAGCTCGCGTGACAGCTCGCCTTGCCAACTCGTCTGGCAGCTCGCCTTGGTTCTCGCCGAACAACTTGCCTGGGAGATCGAGGAGCAGCTCGGCTGGGAGCTCGCGGAGCAGCTCGGTTTGAGCGCGCTTGTGAGCTCATCGGGGAGCTCGCCAAACAACTCGCCAAGTAGCTCGCTTGGGAGCTCGCCGAGCAGCTCACCTTCGAGCTCGCCAAGCAGCCTGCAAGGGATCTCACCTGGGAGCTCGTCGAGCAGCTCGAATTCAGCTCGCCCGGGAGCTCGCATGACAACTTGCCTTGAGCTCGCTGAGGAGCTCACCTTGCCATCTCGTCTTGAGCTCGTCTGGTGGCTCGCCTCAGAGTTCGTTGTGCAGCTTGCATGGGAGCTCGCGTAACAGCTCGTCCGGGAGCATGTGCTTAAGGACTAAATCGGTTGAGTGGGTGTTGGCGCATGACCCGGAGGAGACTTAATGTCATCCAGATTGTGAGCATGTGTAGCTTGCAGAGCTACCAAGTTTGGGGTGACTTGGTGCGAAGGGCGCATCGCAGTGAGTAGGTGAGTCAAGAACGTTGGACATAGCGAGCTCGTCGTAGAGCTCACCGTCGAGCTGCTCTGCGAGTTTAGAAATAATGAATGTTTTTTTTTCGCTTGATTCCTTATCCGTCGCGTGGCAGCCCTTTTTACTTATAACTACTATGGGTAGATGTTGCTCGTCGGATGATTTAGCTTGTACGCAATGTTGGCTCGTCGGTCAGTGAGCCGTATGGCTATCTTTGCGGCGAGCAATCTCCGTGTCGAGCTACATTAAAATTCAACGTTTTCAATATAACGTTGTGCAAAATCTTGCGAGGTGAGAGGTTGGAAACGTGAAAATATCGGTTCGGTTGGGGCTTTGCTGAGCGTGCCATGGCTCAGCTCTTGCATTCCAAAATCGGGAACATTGGACATAGGTAGCTCGTCAAAGAGCCGGCCGTCGAGTTGCCATGCGATCTAAAATAAAACGAATGTTTTTCTCGTTCGATTCCTTATCCATCGTGTGAGAGCCCTTTTTACTTATAACTACTATGTGTAGAGGTTGTTCGTCGGATGATTTTGCTTGTACCCAATGTTGGCGAGTCGGTCAGCGAGCCGTATGGCTATCCTTGCGGCGAGCAACGTTAAAATTCAACGTTGGTGAGATGTGGGAAACGTGAAAATATCGGTTCGGTTGGGGCTTTGCTGAGCGCGCCGTGGCTCAGCTCTTGCATTCCAAAAGCGCGAACATAGCGAGCTCGTCGCAGAGCTCGCCGTCGAGCTTAAAAAAATGAATGTTTTTTTTCGTTCGATTCCTTATCCGTCGTGTGAGAGCCCTATTTACTTATAACTACTATGGGTAGAGGTTGTTCGTCGGACGATTTTGCTTTTACCCAATGTTGGCGAGCCGGTCAGTGAGCCGTACGGCTATCTTTGCGGCGAGCAGTCGCCGCATCGAGCTACGTTAAAATTTAAAGTTTTGAATATACCGTTGTGCAAAATCTTGCGAGGTGACATGTTGGAAACGTGAAAATATCGGTCCGGTTGGGGCTTTGCTGAGCGCGCCATGGCTCAGCTCTTGCATTCCAAAATCGGGAACATTGTACATAGCGAGCTCGTCGCAGAGCTCGCCGTCGAGTTGCCCTCAGAGCTAAAAAAAAAAAAGTTGAATGTTTTTCTCGTTCGATTCCTTATCCGTCGTGTGAGAGCCCTTTTTACTTATAACTACTATGGGTAGAGTTTGTTCGTCGGATGATTTTGCTTGTACCCAATGCTGGCGAGTCGGTCGGTGAGCCGTATGGCTATATTTGCGGCGAGCTACGTTAAAATTCAACATTGTGAATACAACGTTGTGCAAAATCTTGCGAGGTGAGATGTTGGAAACGTGAAAATATCGGTTCGGTTGGGGGTTTGCCGAGCGCGCCATGGCTCAGCTCTTGCATTCCAAAACTCGCGAACATTGGACATAGCGAGCTCGTTGCAGAGCTCGCCGTCGAGCTGCTCTGCGAGAGCTAAAAAAAAAAAATGAATGTTTTTTTCGTTCGATTCCTTATCCGTCGTGTGAGAGCCCTTTTTACTTATAACTACTATGGGTAGAGGTTGTTCGTCGGACAATTTTGCTTCTACCCAATGTTGGCGAGTCTTTCAGTGAGCCGTATGGCTATCTTTGCGGCGAGCTACATTAAAATTCAACGTTTTGAATATAACGTTGTGCAAAGTCTTGCGAGGTGAGATGTTGGAAACGTGAAAATATCGGTCCGGTTGGGGGTTTGCCGAGCGCGCCATGGCTCAGCTCTTGCATTCCAAAATCGGGAACATTGGACATAGCGAGCTCGTCGCAGAGCTCGCCGTCGAGTTGCCCTGCGAGCTAAAAAAAAAAAAATGAATGTTTTTCTCGTTGGATTCCTTATCCGTCGTGTGAGAGCCCTTTTTACTTATAACTACTATGGGTAGAGGTTGTTCGTCGGATGATTTTGGCTTGTACCCAATGTTGGCGAGTCTTTCGGTGAGCCGTATGGAAATATCGCAGAGCTTTGCGGCGAGCTACATTAAGCCCTTTTTACTTATTCAACGACTTTTTTGAATACAACGTTGTGCAAAATCTTGCGAGGTGAGATGTTGGAAACGTGAAAATATCGGTCCGGTTGGGGGTTTGCCGAGCGCGCCATGGCTCAGCTCTTGCATTCCAAAATCGGGAACATTGGACATAGCGAGCTCGTCGCAGAGCTCGCCGTCGAGCTGCCCTGCGAGCTAAAAAAAAAAAAATGAATGTTTTTCTCGTTGGATTCCTTATCCGTCGTGTGAGAGCCCTTTTTACTTATAACTACTATGGGTAGAGGTTGTTCGTCGGATGATTTTGCTTGTACCCAATGTTGGCGAGTCGGTCGGTGAGCCGTATGGCTATATTTGCGGCGAGTTAAGTTAAAATTCAACGTTGTGCAAAATCTTGCGAGGTGAGATGTTGGAAACGTGAAAATATCGGTCCGGTTGGGGGTTTGCCGAGCGCGCCATGGCTCAGCTCTTGCATTCCAAAATCGGGAACATTGGACATAGCGACCTCGTCGCAGAGCTCGCCGTCGAGCTGCCCTGCGAGCTAAAAAAAAAAATGAATGTTTTTCTCGTTGGATTCCTTATCCGTCGTGTGAGAGCCCTTTTTACTTATAACTACTATGGGTAGAGGTTGTTCGTCGGATGATTTTTTGTACCCAATGTTGGTAGTCGGTCGGTGCCCGTATGGCTATATGTTGGCGAGAATTCAACGTTGCGCAAAATCTTGCGAAACGTGAGCCGTATGGGCATTATCGCGATTTGCGAGCTCGAGCAATGACCTGTTGCGAGCTGAAAAAAAAAAAAAATGAATTCGAACGTTGTGCAATTATAATCTTGCGAGGTGAGATTTTGCGAGGTGAGATGTTGGAATTTGGTCAGCGTTAGTGAGCGCGCCATGGCTCAAAATTCAAAAATCGCCCACATTGGGACATACCGAGCGCGTGGTTGGGGGTTTACGAACTAAAAGGATGAGCGCGGCCATGGCTCAGGCCTATTTACTTACAACTACTATGGGGTGGGCGTTGCATGTTTTTCGCTTGTCCTTATGTTGGCGAGTCCGATATCGAATGGGAATATTTGATCGAGCAATGACCTTTGCGAGGACATGAGCGATCTTGTGCAAAAGTCTTCGTCGCAATATTATTTTTGAGAGGCTGAGCGCGCCATGGCCGCAATCCGCGATCGTGCTGACAAAACGAGATCTGCGAGCTAGCTGCTGCAAAAAAAAGTGAATGTTTTTGTCATCCGTATCCTTATCCGTCGCGCGACAGGCCCTTTTACTTAGAACTACTATAGGGGGTTGATAATACATCTCCCCCGCCCAAGTTATAAGCTATCTGAATTCCTTTTGAGCGCACTGAGCTATCCGAATTGCAAGCGAATGTTGGTAAATCCATGCAAGTGAATGTTATGCGATGTGAGTAAAGTGATGCGAGTTTAATACCGGTTCGCCCGTGGAGGAGGCGACTTGGTATTGGTGTCCGAGTTCAGTTGGAAGGCGTACTCAAAGTGGCGAGTTCGAGATAAGACTTGGTTTTCGGATCTCTGCTAGTGAGTCCAAGGACTAAGGCAGTGGATCATCAGGCTCAAGGCGAGTTGTGCTTTGGGTCGAATCGGTGGTATAGTGAAAGACAGTTCTGTGATCAGTATCCAGCATTTGGCAGAGTTCAGTGGGGGTATTCAGCGTTGCCGAGTTGAGAGCAGCGCATGATCCAGCGATTGTGATTCAAGACAGTGGAGAGGTCTTCTTTTGCATTGACCTGGGCAATATCGGCTGTGACCGACCCAGTGTTTGTAAATACCGTTTGGGGCTTGCGAAGCCTTTGTATAAACAGCTCAAGGAGCATTTTGTGGAAATATATGCTCTGTTCCCTTACATTGTGGTTTGGCATTTTAAGTTGTGATGCTTTGCACAGTTTGAATTATCGCTCTTATATTAAAAGTGCATTTTGCTAGTATGTATGTGTGCTAACTCGTACAGGTCTTCATTATTCCGTAAGAGGCGTAGTCTGGGAGCTCCCCGGAGCGTCGCAGTGCCGCACGGGTTATCGGAGTGAAACCCTGACCCCGTGACAGCTGGTATCAGAGCAAGCCTACGAGTTAACCTTGCATAGCTAGCGCAAAGAGCGAGCGAGTGAACAGCGTACTGTCAAGTAGTTTTGCATAGATTCACCCACAATGGCCGACCGTGAAGAACAGGGCCAAGCGAGTGGGCAGGGAAGAACCAAAGATAAGTAAAAGGGATCTCATAGCCGCAATTGACCGCAGAGTCACTGCACTAGAGGGAATTGACTCAGCGATGAGGATCGTTTATCTTGAGTCAGAATTGTTTGATGCAAACAACCAACTCAGAGAGAGTGCTGTAAACCAAAAGAAGCTGGCTGATGATGTTACCCTTATCAAGAGTCTCCTTGCAGCAGGAGGACACGGTTCTACTGCAAAACTTAAGGTTCGCGAACCGGAACCTTACGATGGGCAAAGAGATGATAAAATCCTTGAGAACTATTTCTGGGATGTGGAGGAATATTTGTCCAACTTGACAGGCCTCACTGATGAGGCGAAATTGAGAACAGCAGCCGCATATCTTACAGGAAGTGCTAAGTTATGGTGGCGAACCCGTGCCGAGGACAAGAAAGCCGGCAGGTTGGTGATTCAAATTGATACTTGGGACGAGCTCAAGTCAGCTCTTAAGGACCAGTTCCGTCCGGGGAACTCGGCCTGGATGGCGAGAATGAAACTCATGGATCTTAAGCAGACAGGTAAAGTGAGGGACTACATCAAGTCCTATCAAGCGTTGATGTTGGAAATAAAAGACATGTCAGACGCGGATCGCCTGTTTCAGTTCATGAAAGGCTTACAACAATGGGCGCAAACAGAGTTGCGTAGGCAAAATGTTCAGACATTGTTGGATGCCATCGCAGCGGCCGATCGCTTGCTCGATTATAGATCAGAGGCATCATCTAGCAAGGTTGGTACTGAGCAAAACAGAGGCAGACAGAAAACGCAGCAGACTCAGAGTAAGGGGTCTCTTAGGGGATCGCGTTCAAAGTCAGCCTCGAGGAACTCCAAGTCTCAGGACATGGAAAAAGGGAGTTCTTCGTCGGGAAACAGTAAGTGGAGCGCTAAGACGCAGTACTCCGTAAAGGGACCTGCGAGAAACTCGGCTCCGGATCAGACTGAGAGAACACCTATCATATGTTACGTTTGCGGGAAAAATCATAAAGCAATATTTTGCCCGGAACGCCAACGCGTGAGTGCAGTTGATGGTGCAGAGTCAGATCGGTCTACTCCTCCTCAAGAGTTAGGAGCGAGCAGGCTACTCAATGCTCTTGATGAGGTTGAGGATAATGCCAACCACGGCGGTGAATAATACAAGATTGATGTTTGTTGAAGCTACACATCAGGGAAAGGTAACAACAGCATTGGTGGACACTGGAGCCACGCATAACTACGTTACACCTGAGAGAGCAAAGAAAATGGGCCTGAAGTATGAGAAAACTACAGGGCTCTTTAAGACTATCAACTCACCGTCAAGAGAAATATCGGGAGTAGCTCGAGGGAGTTACTCTGCAGATCGGAGAGTGGCATGGCCACGTAGATCTTCATGTCATTCAGATGGATGACTTCGAAATGATCCTTGGGCAACATTTCGTGCGTCAAGCAAAGGTAGCAGTTATTCCGCACTTGGATTGTTTGGTCCTCATGGACTGCAAGCAACCATGCATGGTAAAGGCAGTTGAAAGACGGCAGTCAGCGAAACCACAACGGGTGCAGTTCGCATCCGCAGCAAGCATGACGAAGGCAGCAAAGAAGAAGGGCCAAGGAGCCCATGTATTTGGCTGCACTCCTCGGAGGTTGGGATGAAGATGAGGGGAAGCGCACCCCCATCCCGCCTGCAGTGGATAGCGTCATTAGAGAATTTGAGGATCGTATGCCGAAAGCTTTACCGTCGGAACTACCACAGAGAAGGGCGATTGATCATCAGATAGAGATAGAGCCAGGGGCGAGGCCTCCAGCTCGTGCTCCTTACAGATTGTCTGGCCCGGAAATGGTAGAACTTAAGAAACAGTTGGGCGAGTTAGATGTCCGCTGGCTACATCAGACCATCAAGGTCACCCTACGGCGCACCAGTGTTGTTTCAGAAGAAAAAGGATGGGGAGTTGCGATTGTGTGTCGACTTTCGAGCTCTCAACCGTTTGACAAGGAAAAACAGATATCCGGTACCCCTGATTGCAGATTGTTTTGACCGTCTCACAGGGGCACGTTACTTTTCTAAATTGGACTTGAAACAGGGTTATTATCAAGTTCGCATAGCAGAAGGAGATGAGGAGAAAACCGCCTGTGTAACCAGGTATGGTTCTTACGAGTTCATGGTGATGCCTTTTGGGCTTTGTAACGCCCCGGCCACCTTTTGTACTCTGATGAACGATGTGTTCCGTCCTTTGCTGGACAAGTCAGTGGTCGTATACCTCGATGACATTCTAGTGTACAGCAAGACGATGGAGGATCACAAGGTTCACCTGGCTGAAGTGTTCGAGTTGTTACGAGAGCACAACCTCTATGTCAAAAAAGAAAAGTGCCAATTCGCACAAGAAGAAGTAAATTTCCTTGGCCACGTTGTTGGCAAGGGAGTCATTAGACCGGATCCAGAGAAGCTAAGAGCCATAGAAGATTGGGAATCTCCAAAGAATGTCCACGAGGTGAGACAGTTTTTGGGCCTAGCAACGTATTACAGAAGGTTTGTTCAGGGCTTTTCAAGGTTGGCTACCCCGTTGACAGACTTGTTGAAAAAGGACAGAAAGTGGCGTTGGTTTGAGAAGCAGCAAGAAGCGTTTGAGACGCTTAAGCAGAAACTTACATCCGAGCCTGTCCTGGCGCTTCCAGATTATGGGAAGCCATTTGAGGTGCAAACAGATGCATCTGATTACGCCATTGGGGGAGTCCTTATGCAGGAGGGCCACCCTGTTGCCTTTGAGTCCAGGAAGTTGAACGATCGGGAACGGAATTACCCGGTTCATGAAAAGGAGATGACTGGTATAGTGCACTGCCTGAGAGGTTGGCGACACTATTTGTTGGGCGCACCGTTCGTAGTGAAGACGGACAACATCTCCTCAACTTACTTTAAAACTCAAGCGAAGCTTACCCCTAAGCAGGCAAGATGGCAAGAATTCCTTGCTGAGTTTGATATGGAAATCACTTACAACCCAGGTAAGAAAAACGTCGTTGCAGACGCACTCAGCCGTAAGTCGCAACTTGCAGCCGTGACACAGAGTCCCGTTTCTATGCATACTGAGAGTTCAGTACATCTGGCAGAGGCGATGGTGGATCAGTTGAAAGAAGGGCTAACCCAGGATCCCCAGGCCGCAGAGTTGGTTCGACAGATCCGTGAAGGTAGAACTCGGAAGTTCTCGATCCGTGATGGACTGTTAGTCTTCACTCAGGGTCGGATCTATGTACCCAAATGGGGGAAGTTGAGAAGGGAGTTGTTGCAGAGTGCCACGACTCCGTATGGGCAGGACACCCAGGGCAAAAGAGAACTTTAGCACTCATGGAAAGAGGGTTTTACTGGCCGAGGATGAGAGAGGATGTTGATGAGTTTGTCCGTTCTTGTCTCACTTGCCAGCAAGACAAACCAGTGTATAAGGCTCCCGCAGGGACGCTACAACCGTTACCGATTCCTATCAGACCGTGGGTAAGCGTGAGCTTAGATTTCATCACTCAGTTACCTAAATCGGATGGAAAGAATAGCATTCTGGTGGTTGTAGATCGGTTTTCGAAATATGCCACTTTCATTGCATGTGAAGCGCCGTGCAGAGCAGAAGATGCTGCTGCCTACTTCTTTAGTAACGTGGTGAAATATTGGGGTGTTCCGTTGAGCATTGTCTCTGATAGAGATGCTCGCTTTACTAGTAACTTCTGGGCAGAGTTGTTCAAACTGATGGGGACCAAGTTGTTAATGAGTTCAAGCCATCACCCTGAGACTGATGGTCAAACAGAGAGAATCAATGCAGTATTGGAGGACTACTTGAGGCACTATGTGCGGTCCGATCAATCAAATTGGCCAAAGCTGCTTGATGCAGCTCAGTTCAGTTACAATCTTCAAAAGACTTCGACGAGTGGATACTCGCCATTTCAATTGGCAACGGGCCAACAACCGTTGTCACCGCACACAGTGATGAGCGGCTATCTCGGTGACTGCCCGTCAGCCGCCGAGTACCTAACAGACTGGCAAGACAGAGTGGACTTGGCCAGGCACAGCTTGATGAAAGCTGCACAGAGGATGAAAGCATACGCGGATCAAAGCCGCCGGGAAGTGGAATACAATGTGGGCGACAAGGTGCTATTGAGGATGATTCCGGAACAGTTCAAACCTCCAAAAGGTCTGAGCGGATCCCTCACACGTCGATGGGACGGACCGTTTGTTGTAATCGGTCGCGTCGGCAAAGTTGCTTACAGACTCCAATTGCCCCGCCATATGTATGTGCATCCTGTCTTCCATGTGAGTCAGCTCCGCCCTTACTTTGAGGATAAGGAAGATCCGTCCCGGAACCAACCGACAAGAGCTCCTGCAAATGTCGTTGACAGACCCGAGCTAGTGGTTGAGAAGGTACTGGAAATGCGCCGCAGAGGAATTGGAACTCGGTTCAGAACAGAGTTCTTGGTACATTGGAAGGGTCAGCCTTCTTATGCGGATACCTGGGAGCGCGCGGAATCGCTTTGGAGCGTGGAAGAGAAGATCTGGGAGTTCTTAGCAAAGAACCCCCAGATAAAATACTAACTCCTAAATGGTATGGAGTACTCCTGTGTTAAGTCGAATGATTTGCACCGGCGCCGAGGGCGTTGCCGAAATAGGTGGGGGAGCGTATAGGGGGTTGATAATACATCTCCCCCGCCCAAGTTATAAGCTATCTGAATTCCTTTTGAGCGCACTGAGCTATCCGAATTGCAAGCGAATGTTGGTTAATCCATGCAAGTGAATGTTATGCGATGTGAGTAATGGTGATGCGAGTTTAATACCGGTTCGCCCGTGGAGGAGGCGACTTGGTATTGTGTCCGAGTTCAGTTGGAAGGCGTACTCAAAGTGGCGAGTTCGAGATAAGACTTGGTTTTCGGATCTCTGCTAGTGGGTCCAAGGACTAAGGCAGTGGATCATCAGGCTTCAAGGCGAGTTGTGCTTTGGGTCGAATCGGTGGTATAGTGAGAAGACAGTTCTGTGATCAGTATCCAGCATTTGGCAGAGTTCAGTGGGGGTATTCAGCGTTGCCGAGTTGAGAGCAGCGCATGATCCAGCGATTGTGATTCAAGACAGTGGAGAGGTCTTCTTTTGCATTGACCTGGGCAATATCGGCTGTGACCGACCCAGTGTTTGTAAATACCGTTTGGGGCTTGCGAAGCCTTTGTAATAAACAGCTCAAGGAGCATTTTGTGGAAATATATGCTCTGTTCCCTTACATTGTGGTTTGGCATTTTAAGTTGTGATGCTTTGCACAGTTTGAATTATCGCTCTTATATTAAAAGTGCATTTTGCTAGTATGTATGTGTGCTAACTCGTACAGGTCTTCATTATTCCGTAAGAGGCGTAGTCTGGGAGCTCCCCGGAGCGTCGCAGTGCCGCACGGGTTATCGGAGTGAAACCCTGACCCCGTGACAACTACTATGGGTAGAGGTTGTTCGTCGGATGATTTTGCTTGTACCCAATGTTGGCTATCTTTTGCCGCGAGAAATATGCGCTGCGAGCTACATTAAGATTCAACGTTTTGAATACAACGTTGCGCAAAATCTTGCGAAGTGAGATGTTGGAAACGTGAAAACATCGGATCGGTTGGGTCTTTGCTGAGCGCGCCATGGCTCAACTCTTGCATTCCAAAATCGCGAGCGTTGGACATAGCGAGCTCGCCGCAGCGCTGGCCGTCGAGCTGACCTGCGAGCTAAAAAAAAAAAAAAATGAATGTTTTTCTCGTTCGATTCCTTATCCGTCGTGTGAGAGCCCTTTTTACCTATAACTACTATGGGTAGAGGTTGTTCGTCGGATGATTTTGCTTGTACCCAATGTTGGCGAGTCGGTCGGTGAGCCGTATGGCTATGTTTGCGGCGAGCTAATCTATGTTGGCGAAATAACTTTGTGCAAAATCTTGCGCGGTGAGACGTCGGAAACATTAAAATACCGATTTGGTTTCAGCGTTAGTGAGCGCGCCATGGCTCAACACTTGCATTCAAAAATCGCCCACATTGGGACATACCGAGCGCGTGGTCTGGCTGGTTTACGAACTAAAAGGATGAATGTTTTTCTCGTTCGGATCCTTATCCGTCGCTTGACAGGCCTATTTACTTATAACTACTATGGGTGGGCGTTGCTCTTGTGATGTTTTTCGCTTGTACCTTATGTTGGCGAGTCCGATAGTGAGGCGAATGGGAATATTTGCATCGAGCAATGACCTTTGCGAGGTACATTAAAACTGAACGTTTTGAATTATAATCTTGTGCAAAAGTCTTGCGGAGCCACAAGACAATGTTATTTTTGATTGGAGGTTTTCTGAGCGCGCCATGGCTCAACGTGGGCAATCCGCGATCGTGAACTTTTGACAAAACGAGATCGTCGCCGAGCGTGCCGGCGAGCTAATCTAGCTGCTGCAAAAAAAAGTGAATGTTTTTGTCATCCGTATCCTTATCCGTCGCGCGACAGGTCCTTTTACTTAGAACTACTATGGATAGAGGTTGGTCATTCGATGTTTTTGCCACTACGCTATGTAGCGGACTCTCGGAAAAGCTTGCTCAGCTCGCATTTGTTCTTATCGTCTGCCAAGAGTGGATTGAGTTAAATTGACGTGGTCTTTCGGGTCAGTCTGAGCTTTGGCCTCGGGCCATTGTTAGGGCTGTCGAAATTTCCGTCTAACCCACATCCACCTAGTAACGGACGTGACATGTATTACGCAAATATCCCACCGTTCTTGGAGTTTTCTTCGGAACACGTGGGTTTTGCCTCTCATTAGCACGCCTAATTTATTGGGTGCTGTCGGTTGTGCTTGTGTTGATTCCTTGATGGTATATACGGTTCGATGATAATGCGGGCAGCCCTCTATTGGCCAAGTTGTCAACGGATGGGTTTTCCTCCTCTAATAGAGTGACAACCGATTCATAGGTGAACGGAAGAATTCTGTCCCATCCTGTGTATCGGTGTCATTGCCGAAGATTATGCGGGCTATGAGTGCATGTTATAAAATTTTTGCCATTGGTGTTCTCCTTGGCTCTCCTTGTTCGTTGCGTTGAATTCTCCTTTGAGCTCATGTGATTGCAATGGGAAGGCGACGTTGATTTTCGTACGGATCTCTTTGTTGTGCTCGCTTCGTTCCGTTGGCTCTCGATTGGAAGCGTCATGTTCTTCACGGATGTAACCATTCGTGGGTGGCCCAAATGATTGTAGGCAGTAGAGCGGAATGTTTCAGATTCTGATCGGATCCGCTTTGCCTAGGGTCGTCCGTGCTGGTTATGGAAGTGATTTGCAGGACGTTTCTAGAGAGTAGGGGCGGCGACAGCGCTCGGCAATTTGCACGTTTCGTTGTGATCCCGCTTCTCTCCTCGAAGCATCTTACTCTTTACGGATGTAACATTCGGTGGGATGTACCCATATGCGTGTAGGCCGCAGAGTGGAACGTTTCAGATTCTGATCGGATCCACTTGGCCTAGGGTCCTCCATCGGTGTTATGGAAGTGATTTGCAAGACATTGCTAGAGGCCCCCTGTATATAGCTCGATTCTCTGTGTTCTCTCTTCAAAGCGTGTTTCGCTTTACGGATGTAGCCTTTGGTGGTTGACCCATAT
>CM034155.1:678585909-678680909 GCA_019776745.2 Taxus chinensis
ATGCTAACTTGGTGAATGTTTTACATACTGTTATAGCTCTTGGAATGAAAGCAAACATGTTAGGATATGTTTTGATTTTAAGAGAATGTGTTGCTAATTCGGATTCTTGCATACTATGAATTATTGCATGAGACAGCGAACACTGTACTTGTGTGTTTGCTGATGTGACGACAGGTTGTCGTATAATTACTTGCTCTTGTGCTGATTGACAGCATATCCTGAATCAATTCCATTGACCCAGGTATGCTGAGATCCTCTTGTGTTTTCTATGCTAATTCACACTTGAACCGGAAGGACGGAACGTCCTGTTCTGTGATAGCATGGATGTTAGTAAGGGACGGGATGGAAATTGTTAGTGTTAGTGGTTAGTGGGAATTAAACCTAAACTAACCCTAAACACCTAACATACATTCTACACTACTATCCAAAGTGGATTTTTAAATTATAAAAAAAAAAAAGGAAAATAAATCTAAATTCTAAAACCTAAGGTCTAACTAAGACCTAGGTCGAATGAACTATGTAACCTAAAACTAATCCTAAGCTAAAAGGGGTACGCAGACCCTTGGGAAGAAAAGGATAAGGATGGGTAGGAGGCATTCATTGGGCATTTATGAACTGACCCTTCGGGGACGGCGCCAGTTTTGGCGGGGCAGGTAGGAAATAGAGGTATCCATTTGGAAGCTATGGCTAAATTCAGTTTGCATGGAAAAATTTGAAAATTGGAGACTTGCCAACCCCAAGTGGAGGGGGCGTGGAAAATAAGGAGAAAGGCAAGCCTTTAATGCATTAAATGTTTTTGGTCCTCGCGACCAGCTTGCCTTGGAAGCAGCATGAAGGAATTTTGATTGTCATTTTTGTTCATTCGAGCTTTTTGCAAAGTTGCTCTGCATTTGGTTTTTCTGACCTGGTTCGGTCGAACCAGCTCTTGGCATTGACATTTTCGTGGAAGAATAGAGGCTGTTGATAAGCCTGAAGAAGAAAAGAGTGCTGGGAAGTTTGTGTAGCCGTTGTGGAAGAAAAACGCGGCAAAACGAAGCTTTCTTCGAGTTCTGAAAAAGAGATTACAGGCATGTTAAGCCCTTCTCTTTAAAATCTTTGCTTGATTTAAATGTTTCATTAAAACAACCCTGCTCTTGGGTTTGGATTGCTTGATTGTTTTTGAGATTGATTTGGAAATGGATTTGTTGATTCATGCCTTCTTTTTCTTGAAAAATGATAAGGAAGTTGATTTTGATTGCTCTGCCTTGATTGTTCTTGCTCGAATCGTGTTGGAAATAAGATTTTAGTATTGATTGTAGACTGTATAAAGGGTTGAAATGTGGGTATTCCTTTCACTGTTCGTATTGTTCGAAAATGGAAAGGACTGTGCAATCGCCCTTATGGTGTAATTTGTTTCTTTAAATGCAATCGTTTCTTGCTGTTGTATTTGGAACTGCACTTCCATGTAAAATGGAAATGGAAATACAGTCGAGTTATGTTGCTTCGATTTGGGTTTCCTTCCTTTCTTGCTGTCATTTTTGGAAATAATGGGGTACAGTCGTCCCCTTGCTGTTGTGGTTAATCCGTCCTTGCATTTGATTGGTTGGAAGCACTCCCACGACGTGCTGGTTTGTTGACAGTATGGTGTTCGAAATAGATATAATTCTTTTACTATTCGTGTTGATTGAAAGTGGAACAGGTGTGTAATCGTTCCTTATGGTGTAAATGCTTTCCATTTAGTGTAATCGTTTCTTGCTGTGTATATGGAACTGTCTTTACAAGAAAAGAAGAAATGGAAATACAGTTGCATATATTGCTGTAATTTGGGTTCTGTTGAATCTTGTTGTCATTTTGGAAATGATACAAAATACTGTTATTGGTCGCTGAGTTCAGCTGTCCTTGTATTTCTTGAATGAAATGCTTTCCTGATGTGCTGGTTGTTTAACAGTATTGGGAAAAATTGGCATATGTATCACGGGTTTGTACGTGTTAATTGAGTTGTTCTCTTTTGAAACCATAAGTCTTTTGCTGATGAACTAGAATGAAAGAAGCGATGGTTGTTGAAGTTGTTTCATATGGAAATTTTTATAAAGGAAATAGATTCTCTTCCTTCTACTGTCTTGGATTCTGATGAAAGTGGCATTCGGGACCCCTATGAGTAATTGAATTCGAATTTAAATTCAAGTAGTAGCAACATTTCCATGGCTGTGCCCTTTTCTTGTATAAGAAATAAGCAATTATGTTTTGGAATCCGTGAAAATAGGAAAAGTAGACTGTTTTCCTTCTGAAGTTATTGAATGACTATAATTTCTTCTTGCTGTAATGAAGGATGACCCCATTGCGTCTAGCAGTCGAAGTTTGACCTTCTGATATAATTTTGCTTTTACTATCTTGAGAATGCAAATTTGGCTGGAACGTTCATTACTGTAGCTTGTTGGATTGCAGCTGTACTGGCTATGTGTGATGCTTATCAATGAGAACGTTTACGTTGTTGTCTGTCTAAGTTGAGTTGTCTTGCTTAGAAAAAAAAAAAACGTGATTGAATGTTTTTACTTCATTCTGAAAACAATGATTGTTTTTAATGAAATAGTAGAGAATGAATTCTTCTCTTTTGCTATCCGGAACTCTGAAGGTGATATTGGATTTATAGTGCTTATGATTCGGTCTTGCTGTAGGTAACAGTCATGTACCCTTTGTTATTAAGAACTATATGTGTTCAAAAGTATAAAAGATTATATGAATATATATATATACTTGCGTGGTTGCAATTTTGTTGTTGGTTAGCTATACAGTGTAAGAAGTAAGGAATCTTCTAGTATAGCAAATACCTAGTATACATATTGATATGGCTTGCTCCAGGATAAATATAATGTCTTACTAACCTGTTGGCATTCATATGAACTGGAAATAAATGGAATTATTCTTGCTGCCAGAAAGTGAATTCCGAGTGGATTTTGTAAGTTTCACTCTGAACTGTTATTTGATTTATCTTTCGTCTGGATCCCACTGTTAGGACAGTCATGTGGAAAGAGATAGAGATATGAATTAATGTTTTAGAAAAATGATCTTTCTTCTTTCATTCAGTTAGAAATCTGGAATTCGTGAATGAAGAATTTTATAGTGCTTAGATGGGAGCCACTATATGCATTGCTGTTCGCTTTCTTGTTTGTACTTGAATGCTTTAAATTTAACATGCTTCATGAACGGAAAGGAAAGTAATGGATTTATACTCAGTTAGTTTCATCCTTTGCATTTGTTATTAATGAAAGGTGTGGAAAGGATAACTGTATGCTTTATAGGCAGCAAACTACTTGTATTTTTAACTTTACAAATTTTGTAAATAGATACTTGCAATGATTATGTCAAAACGGGACAGCAGTCCCTTGACTGGTGGCGATGATGTTTTTGATAGTTCAGTGGTTATGCTGATTTCTCTTTTGTGCTTTCGAGATTGATGTTTTGCTGTCGTTTCATAAAAGCAGGGTTCTTTTATCGAAACAGTTAGTTGAAGCATCTTATTTTAAGGATAAGTGCTTAATGTGCTCAGTTCATTGAACTGACCCGTGCAATTCATTTTGCAGATGGAATTTGATTAGAATGAAGACTTGGCTGTTTTCTGATGCCTCTTGATTAGATGTAAATTAAATTGTAACTGTTGCTTTTATTTCCTCTTTGAGGAATTGTAAAAGAAGAAAATACATTCTTCTGTCCATGAGTTGTATGGATGCTTTGTATAAATTATACCCAATCAGCTGGATTGGCAAATGTACAAATTATGACTTGAAATATTGAATACAGTTACAAGTGTGATATTTTCAATAATTATATCAGTTTGATATTGCTGTTTAAATTGGAAATATGGTGTTATTTCCTGATTTGGAATTGTTTCATTATCCTTGGATGGATGTTGAATTGAAACTGATGTTTATTCTTACTTAATTACAACCTTTAAGTTGAACAATGCAATTAATTCATACTTGGGGTAAAGATGAATTTTGAATTGACATTAAAAAGGATTAAGAAGGATATGATTTTATAATCAGAAGGTATTCAGGATTAGCTTAGGAGCTAAGGAATATCAATTTAAACTGGGAGTATTCGAACTTCGTTTTCGAACTCCATTAATGATCCCGTTTGATAAAATTCAGAATAAAGGTTATTGGATACATATATCCATAACTAATGATCCTTAACTATATAACGTCGAGGGGAAATAAATGAATTCATTTCTCAAGGAATAGACCTCGTTTGAATGACGTCTAATAATTTAACATTATGAAATTAGTTGCAGTTGGAAACATCTTGGTTAAGTTTAATAGGTTAAACTTATTATGTCCGTCGGTACGGACTGCTTAATCTAATGATTAAGAAATTAACCAAGTAAGGGAATGTAGCCCTTCGATATGAAGGGGACGATACATAGAAAACTAACGGACGGTTTAGTCCCTCTTAGTTATAGACAACTGCAACGGCAACGAGGATCAAGGGATCAGCGTGGATGCTGAAAATTGCTTTAACTGATAACTCGTAGCTAAGTCACTTGGGCAGGATGTGAATTCTCGATGGGATGAATTCTGCAGGACATTGGCATACGCCAGCTACAGCAAGGTGTCTTCATGAAGACGGGGTCTTCACGACGACACAATGTTGCAGCTGACATATAGCAATGCCCTCCCGAATTAAAACATTGAGAATACATAGGCTGAAAGTGTAGATCTTAGCTGGGGTGGAGATAGGGTATGATTTGGTATACGGAGTGACTCCGGATTACTAAAGATAATCAGACACACGGAGTCGTGGGGTAACGACACCGTATGTCTGCGTATCTTTAGTTACCTGGAGTGCCTTCCTATACCCGCTCATATTACTGGCTGGAATCGAAAGTTTAAAACGGAACTTAAACAATGAGGACTGGTAGGAACCAGGAAAGACCATTCTAGATAACAGGTGAAGTGAAGTGAAGGACGTATTCCGTAGATGTGTATCACATTCAGGAATATGATCATGCAAAGCATGTGAAAATCTTTGGCCAAAGTATCGCAATTGCTGGTTGCGTTGTCCTTATCACTTAATTTAAGATGCAGGATGTCAGATGAATATCAGTAACAGATATTCAGATAGGCTTCTTAAATGGATCACTTCGATAACCGGGGAAGGTTATGAGAACAAGTATATAAAATATACTATGCATGAACAAACATGAAGGATCGGTTGTTGCCGAGTCATGTATATGAAGGATCGGTTGTTGCCGAGTCATGAAATGAAGGATCGTTGAAACTCCGAGCCATGAAAATGGAGGATCGGCAGTTCATCGAGTCATTTACAGCAGCATATAGAATCTGTTATGAGATTGAATGGCATTGAATGTGTGTTCCATATTGTAATTATGTGAACAGGGAACATTCGTTTTAAAAAGAAATTGTATAATCCAAACTGTGTGGTTTGGGCAGAGAACAATTATTAAATCTTGAACGTGTGTTTGAATTTTATAATTCATAACAGAGAACGTTATATATAAAAAAAAAAAAAAAAAATAAAAAAATTTCCCTTGTTCTGGTGTTTTAAAATGGGGATGTTACAACTCACCTGGGACGTCACCTTGCCAACTCGCCTTGAGCTGGCTAAGGAGCTCACCTTGCCAACTGACCTACAAGCTCACCTGTAAGCTCATCTCGAAGTTCGTCGAGAAGCTTACCTGCGAGCTCGCAACGCAGCTCACTCAGGAGCTCACCGAGCAGCTCTCTCAGGAGATCACCCTGTAGCTCACCTAGTAGCTCACCCGGGAGGTCATCAAAACAGCTCACCTCGGAGCTCGCTTGATAGCTTGCCTTGCCAACTCGCCCCTAGCTCACTGGGCAACTCACCTTGCCAACTCATCTGGCAGCTCGCTCTGTAAGATTGCCGACAAGCTCACCTTTATAGCAGTTTTTCCGTAGAGCTTGTCCTTGGTGCTTGCCAAACAGCTCACCAAACAGCTTGCCTGGGATCCCACCAAGCAGCTCACATGAGAGCTCACAAAGCAGCTCGGCTGAGAGCTAGCCGAGTAGCTCGACCAAACAGCTCCCGATGGGAGCTCACTGAGCAGCTTGCCTAGGGAGCTCGGCATGGAGCTCACCGAGCAGCTCAACTTGAGATTTCCCGAAAACTCACCTGGGAGCTTGCTAACAGCTCGCCTTGCCAGCTCGACTAGCAGCTAGACTTGAGCTCGCCTAGGAGCTCATCAAGCAGCTCACCCTAAAACTCCCATGGGAGCTCACCTCTCAGCTCACCTTTCAAGCTCACCTTGCCAACTCACCTTGACCTCGTCTGGTAGCTCGCCTCGGAGTTCATCAATTAGCTCGCCAAGTAGCTTGCCTCGGAGCTTGCCGAGTAGGCTAACTTGAGCTCGCGAGCAGCTCGCTAAGTAACATCTCGCCGGGGAGCTCGCCAAGTAGCTCACTTGGGAGCTCACCAAGTAGCTTTCCTGGGAGCTCACTGAGAAACTCACCTGACACCTCACCTTGCCAACTCGTCTGACAGCTCACCTGTAAGATTGCTGAAAATCTCACCCTATAACAACTTTCCATGGAGCTTACCGTACAGCTCGCCGAACAACTTGCCTGAGATCTTATTCGGGGAGCTCACCGAAAAGCTCGCATGGGAGGTCACCGAAGCAGCTCGGCTTTGAGCTCACCTAGGAGCTTGCAGGAGTAGCTCCTGCTACCAGGAGCTCTTTCCGGGGAGCTCGACTTGAGCTCACACGGGAGCTCATCAAGCAGCTCACATGGAAACTCACCTGGGATCTCACCTTGCTAACTTTCCTTGAGCTCATTTGGTAGCTCACCTCAAAGTTCGTTGAGCAACTCGCCTAGCAGCTCAAAACGCAGCTCACTCAGGAGCTCACCCTGACAGCTCGCCTTGCCAACTCGTCTGACAGCTCGCCTGTAAGATTGCTGACAAGCTCGCCCTGTAGCAGCTTGCCTCGGAGCTTTCCTTGGTGCTCGCCGTACAACTCACCAAATAGCTTGCCTGGGATCTCACCGAGCAGCTCACATGGGAGCTCGCGGTCCAGCTCGTGTGGGGAGCTCGCAGAGCTGCTTGGCCGAGAGCTCACCAAACAACTCCCCATGGGAGCTCACCGAGTAGCTTGCCTGGGAGCTCATCGAGCATCTCACCTAGGAGCTCGACATGGAGCTTGGTAAGCAGCTCGCCCAAGGAGCTCACCGAGAAGCTGCGACTTGAGCTTACCCGGAAACTCACTTGGGAGCTTGCCGACAGCTCGCCTTGCCAGCTCACCGAGTAGCTCGACTTGAGCTCGCCCAGGAGCTCGTTAAGCAGGCTCACCTGAAAACTCGCATGGGAACTCACCTCTCAGCTCACCTTTCCACGCTCACCTTGCCAACTTGCCTTGAGCTTGTCTCGTAGCTCGCCTCAGAGTTTGTCGAGCAACTCACTTGGAAGCTCACCGAGCAGCTTGCCAAGTAGGATAACTTGACCTCGCGAGCAGCTCGCCGAGTAACATCTAGCCGGGGTAGCTCACAAAGTAGCTCGCTTGGGAGTTCGCTGAACAGCTCGCCAAAGTAGCTTGCCTAGGAGCTCACCGATCAGCTCGACTCAAGCCCACCCTAGAGCTCATTGGGCAGCTCACCTGGGAACCTCACCTTGAGTTCATTTGGTATCTCTCCTATAAGCTTGCCTTGGATTTCGTCGAGCAGCTCGCCTAGCATTGCTCGCCACATAGCTCGCAACCCAGCTCACTCAGGAGCTCTCCTTGTAAACTCGTCTGACAGCTCACCTTGCAAGCTCGTCTGGCATCTCACCTGTAAGATTGCTGACACGCTCACCCTATAGCAGCTTGCCGCAGAGCTTGCCTTGGTGCTCGCCGTACAGTTCACCGTACAGCTTGCCTAGGATCTCACCAAGTAGCTCACATGGGAGCTCGTGGTTCAGCTCGCACGGGAGCTCGCGGTTCAGCTCGACTGAGAGGTCACCGAGTAGCTTGCCTAACAACTCGCATGGGAGCTCGGCAAGCAACTCGAATTGAGCTTGCCCGGAAACTCACCTGGGAGCTTGCTGACAGCTCGCCCTACTAGCTCACCGAGCAGCTCGACTTGAGCTCACCCAGGAGCTCGTCAAGTAGCTCACCTGAAAAACTCACATGGGAGCTCGCCTGTCAGCTTGCCTTTCCAGCTCACCTTGCCAACTCACCTTGAGCTTGTCTGGTAGCTCGCCTTGGAGTTCGTCGAGCAGCTCGCCAAGTAGCTTACCCAGGAGCTCACCGAGTAGCTTGCCGAGTAACATCTAGCTAAGGAGCTCGCTAAGTAACTCACTTGGGAGCTCACCAAGTAGCTCGACTCGAGCTCGCCCGGGAGCTCGTCGGGCAACTAGCTCTCCCAGCTCACCTTGCTAACTCGCCTTGAGATCACCTTACCAACTCACCTTGAGCTCATCTAGTAGCTCGCATGTAAGCACACCTCAGAGATTACAGATAAGCTCACCTCGGAGTTCGTCGAGCTAGCTCGACCTAGAGCAGCTTATTGGGGAGCTCGCCGAAATGCTCGCTTGGGAGGTCACCGAGCAGCTCGCCTTTGAGTTGGGCCTGGGAGCTCACGAAGCAACTCCACTGGGAGTCCTTTTGGGGAGCTCACCAAGCAACTTGACTTGAGCTCGCATTGGAGCTCATCGAGCAGCTCGCGTGGAAACTTTCCTGGGAGCTCACCTTGCCAACTCACCTTGAGCTCATTTGGTAGCTCACCTGTAAGCTCGCCTCAGAGTTCATCAAGTAACTTGCCACATAGCTCGCAATGCAGCTCACTCGGGAGCTCACCGAGCAACTCGCCTGGGAGCTCGCCTTGCCAACTCGTCTGGTAGCTCACCTGTAAGATTGTCGACACGCTCACCATATAGCAGCTTGCCACGGAGATTTCCTTAGTGCTCGCCATAAATCTTGCAATACCAGCTTGCCGTATATCTTATCGTATAGCTCACCGTACAGCTTGCCGTACTTCTTGCCTGGGATCTCACCAAGCAGCTCACATGGGAGCTCACAGTTCAGCTCACACTGGAGCTCGCGGAGCAGCTCGGTTTAGAGCTCGCCGAGTAGCTCGCTAAACAGCTCCCATGGGAGCTCACTGAGCAGCTCACCTGGGAGCTCACATAGGAGCTCGGCAAGTAGCTCACCGAGAATCTCAGCTTGAGCTTGCTCAGAAACTCACCTGGGAGCTTTCTGACAGCTCACCCTGCCAGCTCACTGAGTAGCTCGACTTGAGCTCACGTAGGAGCTCGTCAAGCAGCTCACACGAAAACTCGCGTGGGAGCTCACCTTTCTAGCTCACCTTGCCAACTCACCTTGAGCTCGTCTGGTAGCTCAGCTCGGAGTTCGTTGAGTAGCTTACCGAGTAACATCTCACCAGAGGAGCTTGCCAACTAGCTCGCTTGGTGAGCTCGACGAGAAGCTCGCCAAGTAGCTTACCTGGGGGAGCTCACCGATCAGCTCGACTTGAGCTCACCTGGGAGCTCGTCGGGCTACTCACCTGGGAGCTCACCTGACAGCTCGCCTTGTCAACTCGCCTTGAGCTCATCTGGTAGCTCGCATGTAATATCACCTAAGAGATTACTGACAAGCTCGCCTCGGAGTTCATCCAGCTGCTCAACCTAGAGCAGCTTGTCGGGGGAGCTCACCGAACAACTCGCTAGGGAGATCATCGAGTAGCTCACCTTTGAGCTCACGTGGGATCTCACAGAGTAGCTCCACTGGGAGCTCTTTTGGGAGCTCGCCGAGCAACTTGCCTGGGAGCTCACCTTGCCAACTCGTCGGGGAGGTCACCTGTAAGATTGTCTGATAAGCTCATCCTATAGCATCTTACCGCAGAGCTTGCCTTAGTGCTCGCCGTACAGATTTCCTGGGATCTCACCAAGCAACTCACATGGGGAGCTCACATTTCAGCTGACACGGGAGCTCACGGACAGTAGCTCGGCTGAGAGCTCACCTAACAGCTCCCATGGGAGCTCACCTAGGAGCTCGGGCATGGACCTCGGCAAGTAGGTCACCTTTCCAGCTCACCTTGCCAACTCGCCTTGAGCTCGTCTGGTAGCTCGCCTCAAAGTTCGTCGAGCAGCTCACCAAGTAGCTCGCCTGGGAGCTCACCGAGTAACATCTCACCGGGGGAGCTCACCAAGTAGCTCACTTGGCAGCTCACTGAGTAGCTCACCAAGTAGCTTACCTGGGAGCTCACCGATCAGCTCAACCTGAGCTCACCCGGGGAGCTCGTCGGGCAACTTGACTGGGGAGCTCACCTTACAGCTTGCCTTGCCAACTCGCCTTGAGTTCGTCTGGTAGCTCACATGTAAGATCACCTAAGAGATTACCGACAAGCTCACCTTGGATTTCATTGAGCTGCTCAACCTAGAGAAGCTTGTCGGGTGAGCTCAACCGAACAACACGTTTGGGGAGGTCACTGGGAGCTCGGGCTAATAGCTCACCCAGGAGCTCATCGAGCAGCTCGACTTCAGCTCGCCCGGAGAGCTCGTCGAGCAACTCGCATGGGAGCTGGCTTGACAACTTGTCTTTCCAAGTCACCTTGAGCTTGCTGAGGAGCTCACCTTGCCAACTCATCTTGAGATTGTCTGGTAGCTCGCCTCAGAGTTCGTTGAGCAGCTTGCCCTAGGAGCTCGCATAACAGCTCGTCCGGCGAGCATGTGCTTAAGGACTAAATCAGTTAAGTGGGTGTTAGCGCATGACCCGGAGGAGACTTAATGTCATCCAAATTTTGAACATGTGTAAGCTTGCAGAGCTACCAGGTTTGGGGTGACTTGGTGCGAAGGGCGCATCGCAATGACTAGGTGAGTCAAGAACATTGGACATAACGAGCTCGTCATAGAGCTCACCGTTCGAGCTTCTCTTATGAGTTTAGAAATAATAAATGTTTTTTTCATTTGATTCCTTATCCATCATGTGGCAGCCCTTTTTTACTTATAAATACTATGGGTAGATGTTGCTCGTATGATGATTTAGCTTATACGTAATGTTGGCTCGTCATTCAGTGAGCCGTATGGCTATCTTTTGTGGCGAGGCAATCGCCCGTGTCGAGGTACATTAAAATTCAATGTTTTCAATATAACGTTGTCGTAAAATATTGCGAGGTGAGAGGTTGGAAATGTGAAAATATTTGTTCCGTTGGGGCTTTACTAAGTGCGCCATGGCTCAGCTCTTGCATTCCAAAATCGGGGAACATTGGACATAGGTAGCTCGTCAAAGAGCCGTCCATCGAGTTGCCGATGCGAGCTAAAAAAATGAATGTTTTTCTCATTCGATTCCTTATCCATCATGTGAGAGCCCTTTTTACTTATAACTACTATGGGTAGAGGTTGTTCGTCGGATGATTTTGGTTTGTACCCAATGCTGGATGAGTCAGTCGGTGAGCCGTATGGCTATATTTGTGGTGAGCTACATTAAAATTCAACATTGTGAATACAACGTTGTGTAAAATATTGCGATGGGTGAGATGTTGGAAACATGAAAATATTGGTTCAGTTGAGGCTTTGCTGAGAGCGCCATGGCTCAGCTCTTGCATTCCAAAACTGCGAACATTGGACATAGCGAGCTCGTCGCAGAGCTCGTCGTCGAGCTACTCTGCGAGATAAAAAAAATGAATTTTTTTTTTCGTTTGATTCCTTATCTCTTGTGTGAGAGCCATTTTTACTTATAACTACTATGGGTAGAGGTTGTTCGTTAGATGATTTTTCTTTTACCCAATGTTGGCGAGAGTCGATCAGTGAGCCGTTATGGCAGTCACCGCGGCGAGCTACATAAAAATTTAACGTTGTGAATATAAATTTGTAAAAAATCTTGTGAGGTGAGATGTTGGAAACATGAAAATATCATTTCGGTTGGGGCTTTTCTTAGCACGCCATGGCTCAGCTCTTGCATTCCAAAGTCACAAACATTGGACATAACGACCTCGTCACAGAGCTCACCGTCGAGCTGCCCTGCGAGCTAAAAAAAAATGAATGTTTTTTCTTGTTCGATTCCTTATCCATCATGTGAGAGACCTTTTTACTTATAACTACTATGGGTAGAGGTTGTTCGTCGGATGATTTTTCTTGTACCAAATTTTGGCGAGTCGTTCGGTGAGCCGTATGGCTATCTTTTGCCGCGAGAAAATATCCGCTGTGAGCTACATTAAGATTCAATGTTTTGAATATAACGTTGTGTAAAATCTTTCAAGGTGAGATGTTGGAAACATGAAAATATCGGTTCGGTTGGGGCTTTTGCTGAGCGCGCCATGGCTCAACTCTTGCATTCTAAAATTGTGAGCATTGGACATAGCGAGCTCGCCGCAGCGCTGGCCGTCAAGCTGACCTGCGAGCTAAAAAAAATGAATGTTTTTCTCGTTTGATTCCTTATCTGTCGTGGTGAGAGCCATTTTTACCTATAACTACTATGGGTAGAGGTTGTTCGTCAGATCATTTTTCTTGTACCCCATGTTGGCGAGGTCGGTCGGTGATCCGTATGGCTATGTTTACGGTGAGCTAATCTATGTTGGCGAAATAACATTGTTGCAAAATCTTACGTGGTGAGGTGTTGGAAAACATGAAAATATCGTTTCGGTTGGGGCTGTGCTTGACCACGACATGGCTCACCTCTTCCTTTCCAAATTCACCAACATTGGACACAGCGAGTCGGTCCGTGAGCCGTATGGCTATCTATGCGGGAGAGCAATCGTCACGGAGATCTAAATTAGAATTCAACATTTTGAATATAACGCTGTGTAAAAATCTTGTGAGGTGAGAGGCTGGGAAACATTAAAATATCGATTTGGTTTTAGTGTTAGTTGAACGTGCCATGGGTCAACACTTGCATTCAAAAATTGCCCCACATTTGGGACATACCGAGTGCGTGGTCTAGCAAGTTTACAAATTAAAAAGATGAATGTTTTTCTCATTCGGATCCTTATCCGTCGCTTGACAGGCCTATTTACTTATAACTACTATGGGTGGATGTTGCTCTTATGATGTTTTTTTCTTGTACCTTATGTTGGCGAGGTCCGATAGTGAGGCGAATGGGAATATTTGCATCGAGAAATTTCCTTTGTGAGGTACATTAAAACTGAACATTTTTGAATATAATCTTGTGCAAAAATCTTGCGGAGCGACATGAGAATATTATCTTTTGATTGGAGGTTTTTTGAGTGCACCATGGCTCAACCTATGCAATCCGCAATCATGAACATTTGACAAAATAAGATCATCGCCGAGCGTGCTGGCGAGCTAATGTAGTTGCCACAAAAAAATGAATGTTTTTGTCATCCTTATCCTTATCCGTCGCGAGCGACAGATCCTTTTACTTAGAACTATTATGGATAGAGGTTGGTCATTCGATGTTTTTGCCACTACGCTCATGTTGTGGACTCTCGGAAAAGCTTTCTCAGCTCGCATTTGTTCTTATCGTCTGCCAAGAGTGGATTGAGTTAAATTGACGTGGTCTTTCGGGTCAGTCCAAGCTTTGGCCTCGGGCCATTGTTAGGGCTGTCAAAATTTCCGTCTAACCCCACATCCACCTAGTAAACGGACGTGACATGTATTACGCAAATATCCCACCGTTCTTGGAGTTTTCTTCAGAACACGTGGGTTTTTCCTCTCATTAGCATGCCTAATTTATTGGGTGTTGTCAATTGTGCTTGTGATAACCAATTCATAGGTGAATGGGGGAGAATTCTGTCCCATCTTGTGTATCGGTGTCATTGCCAAAGATTATGCGGGGCTATGAGTGCATGTTATAAAAAAATTTCCATTGGTATTCTCCTTGGCTCTCCTTGCTCATTGCGTTGAATTCTCCTTTGAGCTCATGTGATTACAATGTGAAGGCGACGTTGATTTCTGTATGGATCTCTTTATTGTGCTCGCTTCGTTCTGTTGGCTCTCGATCGGAAGTGTCATGTTCTTCACAGATGTAACCATTCATGGATGGCACAAATGATTGTAGGTAGTAGAGTGGAATGTTTCAGATTCTGATTGGAATCCGCTTTGCCTAGGGTTGTTCGTGCTAGTTATGGAAGTGATTTGTAGGACGTTTCTAGAGAGTAGGGGCGGGTGCCTAGTGCTTGGTAATTTGCATGTTTCATTGTGATCCTGCTTCTCTCCTCAAGGCATCTTACGCTTTACGGATATAACCTTTTGTGGGATGGACCCATATGTGTGTAGGCTGCAAAGTGGAATGTTTTAGATTTTGATCAGATCCACTTGGCCAAGGGTCCTCCATTGGTGTTATGGAAGTGATTTGCAAGACATTGCTAGAGGCCCCCTGTATATAGCTCGATTCTTTGTGTTCTCTCTTCAAAGCGTGTGTTTCGCTTTACGGATGTAACCTTTGGTGAATGACCCATATCCAAGTGGGTGTCGAAGAGTGAGTTTTATAGGCCTCAGAGTGGAACGTTTCAAATTTTGATCGTATCCGCTTAGCGTAGGGGTCCTCCATCGGGGTTATGGAAGTGATTTGCAAGACATTTCTAGAGGGGAGGTGTTGCGGAATCCCCCTGTATATAGCTCGAATTGTTGTGTTTCTCTCCTCAAAGCCTGTCACGCTTTACAAAAGTAACCTCTGGTGGTAGACCCATTTTTTGAAGTGGGTGCCGACGAGTGAGTTTTTAGGCAGGTAGATTGGAACGTTTCAGATTCTGATCGTATCCACTTGGCCTTGGGTCCCTCCATCAGGGTTATGGAAGTGATTTTACAAGACATTGCTAGAGGGGAGGTGCTACACAAGCCCCCTGCGTGTGTAGTTCCAGTTCGTTGTGTTCTCTCTTCGAAGCCCGTCATGCTTTATGGAAGTAACCTTTGGTGGTTGACCCATATTCGTGTGGGCATCGACGAGTGAGTTTTTAGGCCTCAGAGTGGAACGTTTCAAATTCTGATCTTATCCACTTGGCCTTGGGTCCTCCATCGGGGTTATGGAAGTGATTTGTAAGACATTACTTGAGGGGGAGGCACAGCGGAAGCCCCCTGTATATAACTCCGGTTCATTGTGTTCTCCCTTCGAAGCCTATCACACTTTATGGATGTAACCTCTCGGTGGTTGACCCATATCCGAGTGAGGCACCGACGAGTGAGATTTTAGGCCGCAGAGTGGAACGTTTCAGATTCTGATCGTATCCACTTGGCCTGGGGTCCTCCATCGGGGTTACGGAAGTGATTTGCAAGACATTACTAGAGGGGAAGGCGCTGCGGAAGCCCCCTGTATATTGCTCCGGGTTCGTTGTGTTCTCCCTTTGAAGTCTATCATGCTTTATGGATGTAACCTCTGGTGGTTGACCCATATCCAAGTGGGCACTGACGAGTGAGTTTTTAGGCCACAGAGTGGAACGTTTTCAGATTCTGATCGTATCCACTTGGCCTTGGGTCCTCCATCGGGGTTACGAAAGTGATTTGTAAGACATTTCTAGAGGGGAGGCGCTGCGAAAGCCCTATGCATATAGCTCCAGTTCATTGTGTTCTCTCTTCGAAGCCTATCATGCTCTACGGAAGTAACCTCTGGTGGTTGATCCCACATCCGAGGTGGGTGCCCGATGAGTGAGTTTTTAGGCCGCAGAGTGGAAGGTTTCAGATTCTGATCATATCCACTTGGCCTAGGGTCCTCCATCAGGGGTTATGGAAGTGATTTGCAAGACATTGCTAGAGGGAGGGCAGGCTGCGATCATTTTACTTGGTGTTTTTTTTTATGTTCCCCTTCTACTTTTGTTTTACCTCTCTCATTGGAGGATTTTATATTACACGGAAAAATCCTTTGGAGGTCCATATGTGCCCTTTTATGGCAATGATGTGGAATGTTTCAGATTCTGATCAGATCTCACGTTGCCTAGGGTCCTCCGTTGGTCTTATTTTACACATTTTGTAAATGCCTCGAGGAAAAGGGTAGTAATCAAATCGGGTCGAGGTTGGCTATTCCAGACAGTCTGTTCCCTTTTAAACGTTTGTAGGGGGCTATCCTGGGTAAGGACTTCCCCTAGAAGTCTTATAATTGAGGTGGCTGCATGCACGGTGCATTCTGTGTGGCCTATGTTTTTCGTGAGCAATTTTGCTTCAAGGCTTAGGGTAAAGGGCTTCGTATGGTACGTGCTTCCCAGATGCCTATGAATTGAATCTCGTTATTGATGCGCTCCGGCCCTATGCAGTCTATCTACCCCCGAAGATGTGAAGTTTTACAAGGTTCTTGATTCCCTTGTCGTGTTTTTTCCACGACATTTGATGTGCCAACAGGTTCATTTGAAAATCTCTAATGCTCGTCGGTGTTGAAAATGTTGGAAGCACGTGGAGATCTTCAATGGTTTCCTACCTTTCCGCGTTGACATCTAAGCTCGAGGTGTGGGTTGATTCGATGTTTTCTGCAAGAGAGGAGGAATTTGGTATTTTTCTTTCACATTTGTGCGGATCTCGTCACACATTTTGAAGGCCTCTGACATCCCGTGCGTGGAAGGGAGCTACCTAGTTGATCCTGCCAGTAGTCATATGCTTGTCTCAAAGATTAAGCCATGCATGTCTAAGTATGAACTATTTTAGACTGTGAAACTGCTGATGGCTCATTAAATCAGTTATAGTTTCTTTGATGGTACCATTACTACTTGGATAACGGTGGTAATTCTAGAGCTAATACATGCACAAAATCCCAACTCTTGGAAGGGAAGCATTTATTAGATAAAAGGCCAGTGCGGGCTTGCCCGCTACTCTGGTGATTCATGATAACTTGACGGATCGCACGGCATTTGTGCTGGCGATGCTTCATTAAAATTTCTACCCTATCAACTTTCGATGGTAGGATAGAGGCCTACCATGGTGGTGATGGGTGATGGAGAATTAGGGTTCGATTCCAGAGAGGGAGCCTAAGAAATGGCTTCCACATCCAAGGAAGGTAGCAGGCATGCAAATTACCCAATCCTGACATGGGGAGGTAGTGACAATAAATAACAATACTGGGCTCATCGAGTCTGGTAATTAGAATGAGTACAATCTAAATCCCTTAACGAGGATCCATTGGAGGGCAAGTTTGGTGCCAGCAGCCACGGTAATTCTAGCTCCAATAGCGTATATTTAAGTTGTTGCAGTTAAAAATCTCGTAGTTGGATCTTGGGTCGTCACCATTGGTCTGCCTACTCGGTGTGCACTGGCCCTCACGTCCCTTCTGCCGATGGCGTGCTCCTAGCCTTAATTGTCTGGGTTGCGGTTCCGGCCCCGTTTCTTTGAAAAAATTAGAGTGCTCAAAGCAAGCCTACACTCTGAATAGATTAGCATGGAATAACGTGATAGGAGTCTGGTCCTGTTCCGTTGGCCTTCTGGACTGGAGTAATGATTAATAGGGACTTTTGGGGGCATTCGTATTTCATTGTCAGAGGTGAAATTCTTGGATTTACGGAAGACAAACCACTGCGAAATAATTTTCCAAGGATGTTTTCATTAATCAAGAATGAAAGTTGGGGGGCTCGAAGATGATCAGATACCATCCTAGTCTCAACCATAAATGATGCCGACTAGGGATCGGCGGATGTTGCTCTAAGGACTCCGCTAGCACCTTCTGAGAAATCAGAGTGTTTGGGTTCCGGGGGGAGTATGGTCGCAAGGCTAAAACTTAAAGGAATTGACGGAAAGGGCACCACCAGGAGTGGAGCCTGCGGCTTAATTTGACTCAACACGGGGAAACTTACCAAGTCCAGACATAGTAAGGATTGACAGATTGAGAGATCTTTCTTGATTCTATGGGTGGTGGTGCATGGCCATTCTTAGTTGGTGGAGCAATTTGTCTAGTTAACTTTGTTAACGAATGAGACCTCAGCCTACTAACTAGCTATGTAGAGGTTTCCCTTCGTGGCCAGCTTCTTAGAGGGACTATGGCTGTTTAGGCCATGGAAGTTTGAGGTAATAACATGTCTGTGATGCCCTTAGATGTTCTGGGCCACACGTGCACTACACTGATGCAACCAATGAGTTTTTCTCCCTGGTCTGAAAGGTTCAGGAAATCTTGCCAAATTGCATCGTGATGGGGATAGACCATTGCAATTATTGATCTTCAACGAGGAATTCCTAGTAAGCATGAGTCATCAGCTTGCGTTGACTACATCCCTGCCCTTTGTACACAGCACCCATCACTCCTACCGATTGAATGATCCGATGAAGTGTTCGGATCACGACGACTGTGGTGGTTTCCATCGCCGATGTTGCGAGAAGTTCATTGAACCTTATCATTTAGAGGGAAGGAGAAGTCGTAACAAGGTTACCGTAGGTGAACCTGCAGTAGGATCATTGTCGTTTTTAAAAACATAACCATGGTAGGGGAGTGTGGGCGTGTTCAGCACGTCCAGCGCATCTCCTCCCCATCCCCCACTCTTGCGGGAGTTTGGACTAGAGTTCTGGATGCTTTTCCCTTTGGCAATGCCTCGGGTGTCCCCTCCGCTGGCTTTCTCTCGGGGTGGGTGTTCCAGTCTTTGCAATTTGTTCTCCTACAGTTTCAGGTTATTACAAGGGCGAGTATCTGTGTCATCTACAGTGTGGCTATGCGAGGGGCTCATTTTTTGCTATAGTGGGTGCCACCAGCGACTCTGTTCATCTGGCAGTTCTGCTCCTTTGTGGTCGAAGGGTCCCAGCGATTTCCACCTGCTAGGCGGTTCCTTGCAAACACCCGTGGCTACTTTCCAGACCGTTGAACATTTGCTGGTCTTCAAAGTAGCTGCAACCCCCCGAAGTGTCACCGGGCAGGTTATGCCGTACAAATTATTTCGTTCCTTTGGACGGGTGCACCTATGTACATCTCCGTGGTGGGACGATCATCCACTTCTTCCATTCTCATCTGTTTGTTATCTGGCCTTTCGACACTCCGGGGTGGGGACACCCTTTCTTTGATTTCCCCCATGGGGCATCACCTCTGGTTGCGGGGGGGGCGTCGAGTGGAGGTACGTGTCATAACACTCAATGCATCGGTGCGGATTGCACTAAGGATCTGATAAAACGCTATGCGGGCTGCGCGCTATGCGCGCGTCAAACTCACGGAACCAATTAAACATGACTCTCGGCAACGGATATCTCGGCTCTCACCACAATGAAGAAAGTAGCAAATTGTTATACTTAGTGTGAATTACAGAATCCCGTGAATCATCGAGTCTTTGAATGCAAGTTACGCCTGAGGCCTCGGCCGAAAGCATGTCTTCTTGTGTGTCACACTCTAAAATCGACTTCCCCCATTCCTCAGCGGGAGGATCAGAGATGGCTGTCTGTGCCCACTAGTGGTGCGGTCGGCTTAAATGGGCACGAGATTTGTGGCCGATGTCACGATGAGTGGTGGCCAATGTTGGTCGGCGTTGGATTGTGGCATGAGGTCACAGATTTGTGCAGAACTTTACTCGTTGTTAGTCGCGACTCTTCCGCGGGAGGGTGCGTCCCAAATTTCACGGCCCCAGGTCAGGCGTGAGTACCAGCTGAGTTTAAGCATATCACTAAGCAGAGGAAAAGAAACTTACCAGGAATCCCCTAGTAACAGCGAGTGAACCGGGAAGAGCCCAACATGAAAATCAGTCGATCTACGTGCCGAATTGTAGTCTGTATAAGCGTCCTCAGCGATGGACTGGGCCCAAGTCCCTGGAAGGGGGCGCTAGAGAGGGTGATAGCCCCATCGGGCCCGGACCCTGTTGCACCACGAGGCGTTGTTGGCGGTCAGGTTCTTTGGGAATGTAGCCCTAATCAGGTGGTAAATTCCGTTCAAGGCTAAATACGGGTGAGAGACCGATATCGAATAAGTACTGCGAGGGAAAGATGAAAAGGACTTTGAAAAGAGAGTTAAAGAGTGCTTGAAATTGTCAAGAGAGAACCAGATGGAGGCCTGTGATGCTCCCCAGTCAGATGTGAAACGGTGTGAGCCGGTCTGCCACTCGGCTCAGGGAGTACATCAGCGCGGGCCGTCGTGGTAACACAAGCATGGATTTTGGGCCGTTGAATGTACCTCCATCGCGGCGGTCGTGGAATAAAGCATGCACCTTTGGCGGGACCTCGGGAACCTGCGCGCTCATGGCGCTGGCTTGCGGGATTTCCATTTGACCCGTCTTGAAACACAGACCAAGGAGTCTAACATGTGCATGAGTCGACAGATTTGGAAACCCACGAGGCGCAAGGAAGCTGACTGGCGAGAGCCCCTCGTGAGACAGGTTAGTTTTACCCTATTGATGATCTGCACTGCGATAGGAATTCAACTTAGTACAAGAGGAACCGTTGATTCACACATTTGGTCATCGCACTTGGTTGAAAAGCCAGCGGCGTGAAGCTACCATGTGTTGGATTATGACTGAACACCTCTAAGTCAGAATCCATGCTAGATGCGGCACATCTCTCTCTCCGATTGCATCGTGACCCGTAGTAGGGGTTCTCTTGCGCCCCAAGGGGCCCGTGTCATTGGCGACCTCTAGTTGGTGCAACAACCTGTCTAGGGAAACCTTGTATAACAATTTCAAGTGGTTGGTGAGAAGAATCCTTTGCAGACGACTTAAATAAGCGACGGGGTATTGTAAGTGGTAGAGTGGCCTTGCTGCCACGATCCACTGAGATTCAGCCCTTTGTCACCCAGATTCATACAACCTGAGACTAGTTGAAGAGTGGGGTTTCCACACACCAGATGTGACTTTTGTTTTTACGTGAGTGTTGGAGGGAGGAGTGGGGTTTCCACACTCAGCATATGCGACCTTCTTCTCCTTTTTCCCAAGTATAGGAGGAGGAGTGGGGTTTCAGGAGAAGAGATGTGATCTCTTTTTTTTTTTTTTTTGCCTAAGTATAAAAGAAGAAGAAGAAGTGGGGTGTACAGCGAAGAGATGCGATCTTCTGCTCCCTCTATTTTTTTTTTGCCCAAGTATAGAAGAGGCAAGAGGTGGGGTTTTCGACGAAGAGATGCGATCTCCTCCTCTCTTTTTTTTTTGCCCAAGTATAGAAGAAGAAGAGGTGGGGTTTCCTGCGAAGAGATGCGATCTCCTCCTTTCTCTCTTTTTTTTCCCAATTATAGAAGAAGAAGAGGTGGGGTTTCCGGTGAAGTGATGGGATCTCCTCCTCTCCTCTTTTTTTTTTTTGCCCAAGTATAGAAGAAGAAGAGGTGGGGTTTCTGGTGAAGAGATGCGATCTCCTCCTCTCTCTTTTTCTTTTTCCCAAGTATAGAAGAAGAAGAAGAGGTGGGGTTTCCGATGAAGAGATGCGATCTCCTCCTTCTTTTTTGCCTAAGGATAGAAGAAGTGGGGTTTCCAAAGAAGAGATGCAGTCTCCTCTTTTTTTTTTTTTACCTAAGCATAGAAGAAGTGGGGTTTTCGGAGAAGAGATGTGATCCCCTCTTCTTCTTTTTTTGCCTAAGCATAGAAGAAGTGGGGGTTTCCAGAGAAGAGGTGCGATCTCCTTTCTTATTTTTCTTGCCTAAGCATAGAAGAAAGTGGGGTTTCCAGAGAAGAGATGCAATCTCCTTTATTCCCCAAGTATAAAGTGGGGTTTCCAGAGAAGAGAATGTGTTTTTTTTTCCCAAGTATAAAGTGGGGTTTCCAGAGACGAGATGTGTTTTTTTTTTTTTCAAACTATAAAGTGGAGTTTCCAAAGAGGAGAGGTACTTTTCTTTCTGAGGTGTTTCTTTCTCCTAGTACAAAGTGGGGTTTCCACGGAGGAGATGTGCTTTTTTTTTCCAAAGTATAAAAGTGGGGTTTCCGCAGAGCAGAGGTAGTTTTCTTCCTGGGTATAAAGTACGGTTTCCATAGAGCAGAGGTGTTTTTATTTCCAAGTATAAAGTGGGGTTTCCACGGAGGAGACGTGTTTCTTATTCCAAGTAAAAAGTGGGGTTTCCACGGAAACTTTTGTGTGCACGTGTTTTTTTTTGTTTCAAATTATAGAGTGGGGTTTCCACCCAAACGTCGAGCTGCAGTGGCAAACAGGGGATTGCGCCCCATGATGCCCAAGCTAATGACGCATTTGGTGAGCCAAGTTTAGCAATTTGATTCCCAGGAAGCTTACCTAGGAGCCCACCGAGCTGCGCGCCCACGAACTCACCTGGCAGCTCTCTTGTGAGCTCACTGAGTAACATGGCCATGAGCAGCTCACCGGGTAGCTCACGTAGTAGCTCACTCGGGAGCTCACCTGGAAGCCCACCCTATAGCTTGCCTTAGAGCTCGCCTTGCCAACTCGCCTATAAGCTCACCTCGGAGTTCATCAATTAGCTCTCTTGGGAGCTCGCCACGTAGCTCACCTGGGAGCTCTCGCGACAACTCACCTTGCCAACTCGTCTGACAGCTCACCTCGAAGCTTGCCTGGGAACTCTCCTTAGAGAAGATTTCTGGGGAGCTCGCCGAATAGCTCACCCAGCAACTTTTCCTGGGATCTCACTGAGCAGCTCGCCTGGGAGCTCGCAGAGCAGCTTGGTTGGGAAATCTTCTGGGAGAAGCTCAGTTGGGAGATCTTCTCTGAGCTCACCGAGAAACTCGAATTGAGCTCGCTTGTGAGCTCGAAGAGTAGCTCTTCTTGTAGTAGCTCATCAGTGAGTAGCTCGTCGGGGAGCTCTCTGAAAAACTCACCAAGTAGCTCACCTGGGAGCTCACCAGGGAGCTCGGTAAGTAGCTCACCCCTGGAGCTCGTCGAGTGACTCACCTGGGAGCTCACCTTACCAACTCACCTGAGACGTCACCTTGCCAACTCACCTTGAGCTCGCTGAGGATCTCACCTTACCAACTCACCTGCAAGCTTACCTGTAAGCTCACCTTGGAGTTTGTCGAGTAGATTACTTGGGAGCTCGCAGCGCAGCTCACTCGAGAGCTCACCGAGCAGCTCTCTCGGGAGATCACCCTGCAGCTCACCCAGTAGCTCACTCGGGAGGTCATCAAGTAGCTCACCTCGGAGCTCACCTGACAGCTCACCTTGCCAACTCGCCCCTAGCTCGCTGGGCAACTCTCCTTGCCAACTCATCTGGCAGCTCGCCTATAAGATTGCCGACAAGCTCACCCTAAAGCAGCTTGCCGCGGAGCTTACCTTGGTGCTTGCCGAACAACTCGCCAAACAGCTTGCCTGGGATCTCACCGAGCAGCTTGCATGGGAGCTCGCAGAGTAGCTCGGCTGAGAGCTCACTGAGTAGCTCACCAAACAACTCCCATGGGAGCTCACCGAGCAGCTCACCTGGGAGCTCGGCATGGAGCTGGCCAAGGAGCTTGCCGAGCAGCTCGACTTGAGATTTCTCAGAAACTCACCTGGGAGCTTGCTGACAGCTCACCTTACCAGCTTGACTTGAGCTCCCCCAGGAGCTCGTCAAGCAGCTCACCCGAAAACTCGCATGGGAGCTCACCTCTCAGCTCGCCTTTCCAGCTCACCTTGCTAACTCACCTTGAGCTCATCTGGTAGCTCACCTCGGAGTTTGTCGAGTAGCTCGCCAAGTAGCTCACCTCGGAGCTCGCTAAGTAGGCTAACTTGAGCTCGCGAGTAGCTCACCGAGTAACATCTCACCGGGGAGCTCGCCAAGTAGCTCACTTGGGAAGCTCAGCAAGTAGCTTACCTGGGAGCTCATCGAGAAACTCACCTGAAAGATCACCTTGCCAACTCATCTGGCAGCTCGCCTGTAAGATTGCTGACAAGCTCACCCTATAGCAGCTTAACATGGAGCTTGCCATACAGCTCGCCAAACAGCTTACCTGGGATCTCAGTCAGGGATCTCACTGAAAAGCTCGCTTGGGAGGTCACCGAGTAGCTCGCCTTTGAGCTCACCTAGGAGCTCACGGAGAAGCTCCACTGGGAGCTCTTTGGGGAGCTCGACTTGAGCTCACACGGGAGCTCATCGAGCAGCTCACATGGAAACTCACCTGGGAGCTCGCCTTTCCAACTCACCTTGAGCTTGTTTGGTAGCTCACCTCAGAGTTCGTCGAGCAGGTCACCTAGCAGCTCGTAACGCAGCTCACTCGAAAGCTCACCCTGACAGCTCACCTTGCTAACTCGTCTGGCAGCTCACCTGTAAGATTGCTGACAAGCTCGCCCTATGGCAGCTTACCTCGGAGCTTGCCTTGGTGCTCGCCATATAGCTTGCCAAACAACTTGCCTGGGATCTCACTAAGTAGCTCGCATGGTAGCTCGTGGTCCAGCTCATGCGGGAGCTCACAGAGTAGCTCGGCCGAGAGCTTGCCAAACAGCTCCCATGGGAGCTCACCCAAGCAGCTCGCCTGGGAGCTCACCGAGCAGATCACCTAGGAGCTCGGCATGGAGTTCGGCAAGCAGCTCACCAAGGAGCTCACTGAGCAGCTCGACTTGAGCTTTCCCAGAAACTCACTTGGGAGCTTGCTGACAGCTCGCCTTACTAGCTCACCAAGCAGCTCGACTTGAGCTCACCCAGGAGCTTGTCAAATAGCTCGCTTGAAAACTCTCATGGGAGCTCACTTCTCAGCTCACCTTTCTAGCTCACCTTGCCAACTCGCCTTGAGCTTTTGTACTAGCTCACCTCGAAGTTCGTCGAGTAGCTCACTCGGGAGCTCACCGAGTAGCTCGCCGAGTAGGCTAACTTGAGCTCGCAAGCAGGCTCGTCGAGTAACATCTGGCTGGGGGAGCTCACCAAGTAGCTCACTTGGGAGCTCGCTGAACAACTCGCTAAGTAGCTTACCTGGGAGCTCACCGATCAGCTCGACTCGAGCCTGGCTGGGAGCTTGTTGGGCAGCTCACCTGGGAGCTTGCCTTGAGCTCATTTGGTAGCTCACCTGTAATCTCACCTCGGAGTTTGTCGAGCAGCTCGCCTAGCAACTCGCCACCTAGCTCGCAACGCATCTCACTCGGGAGCTTGCCTTGCAAACTCGTCTGGAAGCTCACCTTGCAAACTCATCTGGCAGCTCACATGTAAGATTGCTGACATGCTCACCCTATAGCAGCTTGCCACGAAGCTTGCCTTGATGCTCGCCGTACAGCTTACCTAGGATCTCACCGAGCAGCTCACATGGGAGCTCACGGTTCAGCTCACACAGGAGCTCGCCGAGTAGCTCGCCAAACAGCTCCCATGGGAGCTCACCGAGCAGCTCACCTGGGAGTTCACCGACTAGCTCACCTAGGAGCTCGGCAAGCAGCTCACCAAGGAGATCGCCAAGTAGCTCGAATTGAGCTTTCCCGGAAACTCACCTGAGAGCTTGCCGACAGCTCACCTTGCCAGCTCACCGAGCAGCTCAACTTGACCTCACCCAGGAGCTCGTCAAGCAGCTCGCCTGAAAACTCGCATGGGAGCTCGCCTTTCCAGCTCACCTTGCCAACTCGCCTTGAGCTCGTCTGGTAGCTCACCTCAGAGTTTGTCGAGTAGCTCACCAAGTAGCTCACCTAGGAGCTCACCGAGTAACATCTGGCCGGGGAGCTCGCCAAGTAGCTCGACTCGAGCTCACCCAGGAGCTCGATGGGAAACTCACCTGGGAGCTCGCTTGACAGCTCACCTTGCCAACTCGCCTTGAGCTCACCTTGCCAACTCACCTTGAGCTCGTCTAGTAGCTCACATGTAAGCACACCTCAGAGATTACCAACAAGCTTGCCTCAGAGTTCGTCGAGCTGCTCAACCTACAGCAGCTTGTTAGGGAGCTCGCCGAACAGCTCGCTTGGGAGGTCACCGAGCAGCTCACTTTTGAGCTTGCCTAGGAGCTCGCGGAGCAGCTCTGCTGGGAGCTCTTTTGGGATCTTGCCAAGCAGCTCGACTTGAGCTCGCATGAGAGCTCATCAAGCAGCTTGCATGGAAACTCGCATGGGAGCTCGCCTTGCCAACTCACCTTGAGCTCGTTTGGTAGCTCACCTGTAAACTCGCCTTAGAGTTCGTCAAGTAGCTCGCCACGTAGCTCACAACGTAGCTCACTTGGGAGCTCGCCGAGTAACTCACCTGGGAGCTCGCCTTGCCAACTCATCTGGCAGCTCACCTGTAAGATTACTGACATGCTCAACCTATAGCAGCTTACCGTGGAGCTTGCCTTAGTGCTCACCGTACAGCTCGCTGTACAGCTTGCCTGGGATCTCACCTAGCAACTCACATGGGAGCTCATGGTTTAGCTCACACGGGAGCTCGCGGAGCATCTCGGTTGAGAGCTCGTCAAGTAGCTCGCTAAATAGCTCCCATGGGAGCTCACCGAGTAGCTCACCTAGGAGCTCGGCAAGCAGCTCGCCGAGAAGCTCCGATTGAGCTTGCCTGGAAACACACCTGGGAGCTTTCTGATAGCTCACCTTGCCATCTCACTAAGCAGCCCGACTTGAGCTCGCACAGGAGTTCATTGAGCAGCTCACCTTTCCAGCTCACCTTGCTAACTCACCTTGAGCTCGTCTGGTAGCTCACCTCGGAGTTCGTCGAGCAACTCACTGAGTAACATCTCGGCTCACTTGGGAGCTCGCTGAGTAGCTCGCCCGGGAGCTCGTCGGGAAACTCGCCTGGTAGCTCACATGTAAGATCACCTAAGAGATTACCGAAAAGCTCACCTCAGAGTTCGTTGAGCTGCTCGACCTAGAGCAGCTTGTCAGGGAGCTCGCTGAACAGTTCGCTTGGGAGGTCACCGAGCAGCTCACCTTTGAGCTCGTCTAGGAGCTCGCAGAGCAGCTCCGCTGTGAGCTCTTTTGGGAGCTCGCCGTACTTGCCAAGTAGCTCACATGGGAGCTCGCCAGGTAGCTCGACTTGAGCTCGCACGGGAGGTCATCGAGTAGCTCACCTGGAAACTCACCTGGGAGCTCGCCTTGCCAACTCACCTTGAGCTCGCTAAGGAGCTCAACATGTCAACTCTCCTCGAGCTTGTTTGGTAGCTCACCTATAAGCTCACCTCAGAGTTTGTCGAGCAACTCGCTTGGCAGCTCGCAACACAACTCACTCAAGACCTCGCCGAGAAACTCACCTGAGAGCTCGCCTTGCCAACTCCTCAGGGAGGTCACCTGTAAGATTGATGATAAGCTCACCCAATAGCAGCTTATCGTGGAGCTTGCCTTGGTGCTTGCCGTACAGCTTGCCTGGGATATACCGAGCATCTCGGATGGGAGCTCACGGTTCAGCTCACGCGGGAGCTTGCGAAGTAGCTCAATTGAGTGCTCACCGAGCAGCTCGCCAAACAGCTCCCATGGGAGCTCACCAATCATCTCACCTAGGAGCTCGGCATAGAGCTCAGCAAGCAGCTCACCAAGGAGCTCACCGGGCAGCTCAACTTGAGCTTGCCCGAAAACTCACCTGGGAGCTTGCCGACAACTCGCATTGCCAGCTCACCGAGCAGCTCGAATTGAGCTCGACTGAAAACTCACATGGGATCATGCCTCTCAGCTCGCCTTTCCAACTCACCTTGCCAACTCGCCTGGAGCTCGTCTGGTAGCTCGCCTCAGAGTTCGTCGAGTAGCTCGCCAAGTAGCTCACCTAAGAGCTCACTGAGTAGCTCGCCGAGTAGGCTAACTTGAGCTCGTGAGTAGCTCACCGAGTAACATCTCACCGGGGAGCTCACCAAATAGCTCGCTTGGGAGCTCGCCAAGCAGCTCACCAAGTAGCTTGCCTAGGAGCTCACCGATCATCTCGACCTGAGCTCACCCGGGAGCTCGTCGGGTAACTCGACGAGGAGCTCTCCTTGCCAACTAACCTTGAGCTCGTCTCGTAGCTCGCATGTAAGATCACCTAAGAGATTACTAACAAGCTCGCCTCGAAGTTCGTCGACCTGTTCGACCTAGAGCAGCTTATCGGGGAGCTCGCCAAACAGCTCGCTTGGGAGGTCACCGAGCATCTCACCTTTGAGCTTGCCTGGGAGCTCGTAGAGCAGCTCCAATAGGATCTCTTTTGGGAGCTCACCGTACTCACCAAGTATCTCACATGGGAGCTTGCCAAGCAACTCGACTTGAGCTTGCACGGGAGCTCATCGAGCAGCTCACCTGGAAACTCGCCTTGAGCTCGCTAAGGAGCTCACCTTCCCAACTCGCCTTAAGCTCGTTTTGTAGCTCACCTGTAAGCTCACCTCGGCGTTCGTCAAGTAGCTCGCCTAGCTACTCACCACGTAGCTCACTGAGCAGTTCGCCTGGGAGCTCACTTGATAGCTCACCCTATTGTAGCTTGTCGCAGAGCTTTCCTTGGTGCTTGCCGTACAGCTCACCAAACAACTTGCTTGGGATCTCACCGAGCAGCTTGCATGGGAGCTCACGGTTTAGCTCACGCGGGAGCTCGCGGAGCAGCTCATCTGAGAGCTCACCGAGTAGCTCGCCAAACAGCTCCAATGGGAGCTCACCGAGCAGCTCATCTAGGAGCTCACCGAGCAGCTCACCTAGGAGCCTGACATGGAGCTCAGAAAACAGCTCGCTAAGGAGCTCACCGGGTAGCTCGACTTGAGCTTGCCCAGAAACTCACTTGGGAGCTTGCCAACAGCTCGCCTTGCCAGCTCACCGAGCAGCTCAACTTGAGCTCGCCCTAAAACTCACGTGGGAGCTCGCCTGTCAGCTCACCCAAAAACTCCCACGAGAGCTCACCTGTCAGCTCATCGAACAACTCACCTTGCCAACTCGTTTGACAGCTCACCTCGAAGATTGCTGACAAGCTCGCCCTATTGAAGCTTACCAGGGAGCTCGCCGAACAACTTTCCCGGGAGCTTGCGGAGTAGCTCACCCGGGATCTCGCCGAGCAGCACGCCTGGGAGCTCACAGAGTAGCTCAGTTGGGAGCTCACCTGGGAGCTCGTAGGGAACCTTGGTTGGGAGCTCTTCTGCGAGCTTGCGGAGTAGATCGACTTGAGCGCGCCTATGAGCTCGTTGGGGAGCTCGCCAAACAACCCGCCAAGTAGCTCACCTTCAAGCTCGCCAAGCAACCTGTGAGGGAGCTCACCAAGAAACTCACCTGGGAGCTCAGATAACATCTCACCTAGGAGCTCGCTGAGCAGCTCGTCTTCAGCTCACCCAGGAGCTCGTCAAGTAGCTCGATTGACAACTTGCCTTGCCAACTCGCCTTGAGCTCGCTAAGGATCTCACCTTGCCAACTCACGTTGAGCTCATCTGGTAGCTCGCATGTAATCCCACCTCAGAGATTACCGACAAGCTTGCCTTGGAGTTCGTCGAGCTGCTCGACCTACAGCAGCTTGTCGGGGAACTCACCAAATAGCTCATTTCGCAAGTCACCAAGCAGCTCACCTGGGAACTTGGGGAGCAACTCTACTGGGAGCTCTTTTGGGAGCTCACCGTACTCGCCAAGTAGCTCACCTAGGACCTCCCTAATCAGCTCAACTTGAGCTCACCCGGGAGCTCATTTAGTAGCTCGCCTTGCCCACTCGCCTTGAGCTCGTTGAGGAGCTCACCTTGCCAACTCACCTTGAGTTCATTTGTAAGCTCGCCTCGGAGTTCATCAAGCATCTCACCTAGCAGCTCGCCATGTAGCTCGCAACGTAACTCACTCGGGAGCTCGCACGACAGCTAGCTGAGTAGCTTGCCCGGGAGCTCATCGAACAACTCGCCTGGCATCTCACCTTGCCAACTCGCATGGTAGCTCGTCGATAAGCTTGCCTCAAAGATTGCTGACAATCTCACCCTAGAGCAGCTTGCCGGGGAGCTCACCGAGTAGCTCGCCTCGGAGCTCACGGAGCAACTCGCATGGGATCTCGGGGAGCAGCTCACTGAGAAGCTCACCTAAGAACTCATTGAGCAGCTTGGTTAGGAGCTCACCTGGGAGCTCACGGAGCAGCTCGACTTGAGCTCGCTTGTGAGCTCGTCGAGTAGCCCGTCGGGGAGCTCACCAAACAAATCACCAAGTAGCTCACTTGGGAGCACGTTGAGCAGCTCGCTTGGGAGCTCGTCGAGCAGCTCACCTTCAAGCTCGCCAAGCAGCCTGCAAGGGAGCTCAGAAAATAGCTCACCTAGGAGCACATTAAGTAGCTCGACTTTATCTCGGCCAGGAGCTCACTTGACAACTTACCTTGCCAACTCGCCTTGAGCTCGCTGAGGATCTTACCTTGCCAACTCGCCTTGAGATCGTCTAGTAGCTCACCTCGGAGTTCGTCGAGCAACTTGCCTGGAAGCTCATGTAACAGCTCACCCGGGAGCTCCCCGCCCAGCTCTCTCGGGAGCTCGCCCAGCAGCTTGCCTGGCAACTCACCTGGGAGCTCGCGTGACAGCTCACCCTAGAGCAGCTTGCCGTGGAACTCACCTTGGTTCTCACCAAACAACTTTCTTGGGAGCTCGTGGAGCAGCTCGGTTGGGAGCTCACCGAGTAGATCGCCTGAGAGCTCACAGAGCAGCTCGGTTGGGAGCTCACCTGGGAGCTCACGGAGCAGCTCTGTTGGGAGCTTGTGGAGTAACTCGACTTGAGCACGCTTATGAGCTCATCGGGGAGCTCACCAAATAACTCGCCAAGTAGCTCACTTTGGAGCTCGCTGAGAAACTCGACTTCGAGCTCACCAAGAAGCCTGTAAGGGAGCTCACCTGGGAGCTTGGCTAATAGTTCACCTAGGAGCTCGTCGAGTAGATCGACTTCAGCTAGCCCGAGAGCTCGTCGAGCAACTCGCATGGGAGCTCACCTAACAACTTGCCTTTCCAAGTCGCCTTGAGCTCGCTGAGGAGCTCACCTTGCCAACTCGTCTTGAGCTCATCTGGTAGCTCACCTCAAAGTTCATTGAGCAGCTTGCCTGGGAGCTTGCATAACAGCTCGTCTGGGAGCATGTGCTTAAGGACTAAATCGGTTGAGTGGGTGTTAGCACATGACCTAGAGGAGACTTAATGTCATCCAAATTGTGAACATGTGTAGCTTACAGAGCTACCAAGTTTGGGGTGACTTAGTGCGAAGGGCACATCGCAATGAGTAGGTGAGTCAAGAACATTGGACATAACGAGCTCGTTGTAGAGCTCACCGTTGAGCTGCTCTGCAAGTTTAGAAATAATAAATGTTTTTTTCATTTGATTCCTTATCTGTCGCGTGGCAGCCCTTTTTACTTATAACTACTATGGGTAGATGTTGTTTGTCTGATGATTTAGCTTGTACACAATGTTGGCTTGTTGGTCAGTGAGCCGTATGGCTATCTTTGCGGTGAGCAATCACCGTGTTGAGCTACATTAAAATTCAATGTTTTCAATATAACATTGTGCAAAATCTTGCGAGGTGAGAGGTTGTAAATGTGATTATATTGGTTTGGTTGGGGCTTTGTTGAGCGTGCCATGGCTCAGCTCTTGCATTCCAAAATCAGGAACATTGGACATAGGTAGCTCGTCAAAGAGCCAGTCATTGAGTTGCCATGCGAGCGAAAAAAATGAATGTTTTTCTCGTTCGATTCCTTATCCGTCGTGTGAGAGCCCTTTTTACTTATAACTACTATGGGTAGAGGTTGTTTTTCGGATGATTTTGCTTGTACCCAATGTTGGCGATTCGGTCAGTGAGCCATATGGCTATCTTTGCGGCGAGCAACGTTAAAATTCAACGTTCTGAATACAACGTTGTGCAAAATCTTGTGAGGTGAGATGTGGGAAACGTGAAAATATCGGTTCGGTTGGGGCTTTGTTGAGTGCGCCATGGCCCAGCTCTTGCATTCCAAAATTATGAACGTTGGACATAGCGAGCTCGTCGCAGAGCTAAAAAAAATGAATGTTTTTTTCGTTCGATTCCTTATCCGTCGTGTGAGAGCCCTTTTTACTTATAACTACTATGGGTAGAGGTTGTTTGTTGGACGATTTTTCTTTTTCCCAATGTTGGCGAGTTGATCAGTGAGCCGTACGGCTATCTTTGCGACAAGCAATCGCCGCATCGAGCTACATTAAAATTTAAATTTTTGAATATAATATTGTGCAAAATCTTGCAAGGTGACATGTTGGAAACGTGAAAATATTAGTCCAGTTGGGGCTTTGCTGAGCACAACATGGCTCAGCTCTTGCATTCAAAAATTGGGAACATTAGACATAGCAAGCTCGTCACAGAGCTCGCCGTCGAGTTTCCCTCAGAGCTAAAAAAAAATGAATGTTTTTTCTCATTTGATTCCTTATCCGTCATGTGAGCCCTTTTTACTTATAACTACTATGGGTAGAGTTTGTTCGTCGGATGATTTTTCTTGTACCCAATGCTGGAGAGTCGATCGATGAGCCGTATGGCTATATTTGCGGCGAGCTACGTTAAAATTCAACATTGTGAATACAACGTTGTGCAAAATCTTACGAGGTGAGATGTTGGAAATGTGAAAATATCGGTTTGGTTGGGGCTTTGCTGAGTGAGCCATAGCTCAGCTCTTGCATTCCAAAACTGTGAACATTGGACATAGCGAGCTCGCTACAGAGCTCATCGCAGAGCTCGCCGTCGAGTTGCTCTGTAAGGTAAAAATAAATAAATGTTTTTTTCGTTCGATTCCTTTTCCATCGTGTGAGAGCCCTTTCTAATTATAACTACTATGGGTAGAGGTTGTTTGTCAGACAATTTTTCTTCTACCAAATGTTGGCGAGTCTTTCAGTGAGCCGTATGGCTATCTTTACGGTGAGCTACTTTAAAATTCAACGTTTTGAATATAACGTTGTGCAAAATCTTGCGAGGTGAGATGTTAGAAACGTGAAAATATCAGTTTGTTTGGGGGTTTGCTGAGTGCGCCATGGCTTAGCTCTTGCATTCCAAAACTGGGAACATTGGACATAGCGAGCTCATCGCAGAGCTCGCCGTTGAGTTACCCTCAGAGCTAAAAAAATGAATGTTTTTCTTGTTCGATTCCTTATCCATCATGTGAGAGCCCTTTTTACTTAGAACTACTATGGGTAGAGGTTGTTCGTCGGATGATTTTGGTTGTACCCAATGCTGGCGAGTCGGTCGGTGAGCCGTATGGCTATATTTGCGGCGAGCTACATTAAAATTCAGCATTGTGAATACAACGTTGTGTAAAATCTTGCGAGGTGAGATGTTGGAAATGTGAAAATATCGGTTCAGTTGGGGCTTTGCTGAGCGCACCATGGCTCAGCTCTTGCATTCAAAAACTGTAAACATTGGACATAGCGAGCTCATCGCAGAGCTCACCGTCGAGCTACTCTACGAGCTAAAAAAAATGAATGTTTTTTTCGTTTGATTCCTTATCTGTAGTGTGAGAGCCCTTTTTACTTATAACTACTATGGGTAGAGGTTGTTCATCGGATAATTTTCCTTGTACCCAATGTTGGTGAGTCGATCAGTGAGCCGTATGGCTATCTTTACGGCGAGCAGTTGTCACGGCGAGCTACGTTAAAATTCAACGTTGTGAATATAACTTTGTGTAAAATCTTGCAAGGTGAGATGTTGGAAATGTGAAAATATCATTTGGTTGGGGCTTCGCTGAGCGTGCCATGGCTCAGCTCTTACATTCCAAAATCATGAACATTGGACATAACGACCTCGTCGCAGAGCTCACCGTCGAGCTACCCTACGAGTTAAAAAAATGAATGTTTTTCTCGTTCGATTCCTTATCCATCATGTGAGATCCCTTTTTACTTATAAATACTATAGGTAGAGATTGTTTTTTGGATGATTTTTCTTGTACCCAATGTTGGCGAGTCGGTCGGTGAGCCGTATGGCTATCTTTTGCTGTGAGAATTATGCACTGTGAGCTACATTAAGATTCAACATTTTGAATATAATGTTGCGCAAAATCTTGGAGGTGAGATGTTGGAAACATGAAAATATCAGTTCGGTTGGGGATTTTGTTGAGCGCTCCATGGTTCAACTCTTGCATTCCAAAATCGCAAGCATTGGACATAGTGAGCTCGCCGCAGCACTGGCCGTCGAGCTGACCTACGACCTAAAAAAATGAATGTTTTTCTCATTCAATTCCTTATCCGTTGTGTGAGAGCCCTTTTTACCTATAACTACTATGGGTAGAGGTTGTTCGTCAGATGGTTTTGCTTGTACTCCATGTTTTCGAAATAACTTTGTGTAAAATCTTACGCGGTGAGGTGTTGGAAACACGAAAATATCATTTCAGTTGGGGCTGTGCTGACCACGGCATGGCTCACCTCTTCCTTTCCAAATTCGCCAACATTGGACACAGTGAGTCGGTCCGTGAGCCATATGGCTATCTATGCGACAAGCAATCGTCGTAGAGATTTTAATTAGAATTCAACATTTTGAATATAATGTTGTGTAAAATCTTGCGAGGTGAGAGGATGGAAACATTAAAATACCGATTTGGTTTTAGGGTTAGGGAGCGCGTCATGGGTCAACACTTGCATTCAAAAATCACCCACATTGGGACATACCAAGCGCGTGGTCTGGCTAGTTTACAAACTAAAAAGACGAATGTTTTTCTCATTCAAATCCTTATCTGTCACTTGACAGGCCTATTTACTTATAACTACTATGGGTGGATGTTGCTCTTATGATGTTTTTTGTTTATACCTTATGTTGGCGAGTCCGATAGTGAGGCGAATGGGAATATTTTTATCGAGCAATGTCCTTTGCGAGGTACATTAAAACTGAACGTTTTGACTATAATCTTGTGTAAAAATCTTACTGAGTGACATGAGAATATTATTTTTGATTGGAGTTTTTTTAAGCGCACCATGGCTCAACCTATGCAATCCGCGATCATGAACATTTGAAAAAACGAGATCGTCGCCGAGCGTGCCGGCGAGCTAATGTAGTTGCTACAAAAAAATGAATGTTTTTGTCATTCGTATCCTTATCCGTCGCGCGATAGGTCCTTTTACTTAGAACTAATATGGATAGAGGTTGGTCATTCGATGTTTTTACCACTACGCTATGTTGTGGACTCTCAGAAAAGCTTTCTCAGCTCACATTTGTTCTTATCATCTGCCAAGAGTGGATTGAGTTAAATTGATGTGGTCTTTCGGGTCAGTCTGAGCTTTGGCCTCGGGCCATTGTTAGGGATGTCGAAATTTTCATCTAACCCACATCCACCTAGTAATGGCTGAGAGCTCGCCGAGTAGCTTGCCAAATAGCTCCCATGGGAGCTCATCGAGCAGCTCGCCTGGGAGCTCACCGAACAACTCACCTAGGAGCCTGGTATGGAGCTCGGCAAGCAGCTCACCAAGGAACTCGCTGGGAAGCTCGACTTGAGCTTACCCAGAAACTCACCTGGGAGCTTGCCGACAGCTCACCTTGCCAGCTCTCTGAGCAGCTCAACTTGAGCTCACCTGAAAACTCACATGGGAACTCACCTGTCAGCTCACCCAAAAACTCCCACACGAGCTCGCCTATTAGCTCACTGAACAACTCACCTTACCAACTCGTCTGACAGCTCGCCTCAAAGATTGTTGACAAGCTCGCCCTAGAGCATCTTGCCGGGGAGCTCGCTAAACATCTTACCTGGGAGCTCACAGAGCAGCTCGCCCAGGAGCTCGCTGAGTGGTACACCTGAGAGCTCATAGAGCAGCTCAGTTGGGAGCTCACCTGGGAGCTCACAGGGAACCTCAGTTTGGAGCTCTTCTATGAGCTCGTGGAGCAGCTCGACTTGAGCGCGCCTATGAGCTCGTCAGGGAGCTCGCCAAATAACCCGCCAAGTAGCTAACCTTCAAGCTCACCAAGTAACCTATGAGGGAGCTCACCGAGCAGCTCACCTGGGAGCTCAAATAACAGCTCACCCAGGAGCTCGTCGAGCAGCTCAACTTCAGCTCACCCGGGAGCTCGTCGAGCAGCTCGATTAACAACTTGCCTTGCCAACTCACCTTGAGCTCGCTAAGGATCTCACCTTTCCAACTCGGCTTGAGCTCGTCTGGTAGCTCGCATGTAAGCCCACCTCAGAGATTACCGACAAGCTCACCTTAGAGTTCGTCGAGCTGCTCTCCCTAGAGCAGCTTGTCAGGGAGCTCGCTGAACAGCTCATTTGGCAAGTCATCGAGCAGCTCGCCTGGGAGCTCAGGGAGCAGCTCCGTTGGGAGCTCATTGTACTTGCCAAATAGCTCATCTGGGAGCTCACTGAGCAACTCACCTAGGAGCTACCCAAGCAGCTTGACTTGAGCTCACTCGGGAGCTCATCGAGTAGCTCACCTTGCCCACTCACCTTGAGCTCTTTGAGGAGCTCACCTTTCCAACTCACCTTGAGCTCGTTTGTAATCTCACCTCAGAGTTCATCGAGCAGCTCGCCTAGCAGCTCGCCACGTAGCTTACAACGTAACTCGCTCAGGAGCTCACGCGACAGCTCACTGAGTAGCTCACTTGGGAGCTCGTCGAGTAACTCGCATGACAGCTCACCTTACTAACTTACATGGTAGCTTGCCTGTAAGCTTGCCTCGAAGATTGCTGACAATCTCACCCTAGAGCAGCTTGCCGAGGAGCTCATCGAGCAGCTCGCCTCGGAGCTCACGAAGCATCTCGCATGGGAGCTCGGGGAGCAGCTCACTCGGCAGCTCACCAAGCAGCTCGCTTAAGAGCTCATCGAGTAGCTCAGTTGGGAGCTCACCTGGGAGCTCATGGAGTAGCTCGACTTGAGCTCGCTTGTGAGCTCATCGAGTAGCCCGTCGGGGATCTCACCAAACAACTCACCAAGTAGCTCGCTTGAGAGCACGCCAAGTAGCTCGCTCGGGAGCTCGCCGAGAAACTCACCTTTGAGCTCGCCAAGCAGCCTGTAATGGAGCTCGTCAAACAACTCACTTAGGAGTACGTCGAGCATCTCGACTTCAGCTCGGCCAGGAGCTCACCTGACAACTTGCCTTGTCAACTCGCCTTGAGCTCACTGAGGAGCTCACCTTGCCAACTCACCTTGAACTCGTCTGGTAGCTCGCCTTGGAGTTTTTCAAGTAGCTTACCTGGAAGCTCACGTAACAGGTTGCCTGGGAGTTGTAACATCCCCATTTTAAGATACTAGAACAAGGGAATTTTTTTTTTGATAAAACGTTCTCTGTTATGAATTATATAATTCAAACACACATTCAAGTTTTAATAATTGTTCTCTGCCCAAATTATGTAGTTTGGAACACACAATTTCCTTTTAAAACTAATGTTCCCTGTTCACATATTTGTAATATGGAACACACATTCAATGCCATTTAATCTTATAACAGATTCTAAATGCTGCTATAAATGACTCGAAGAACTACTGATCTACCATTTTCATGGCTCAGAGTTTCAACGATCTCTCATTTCATGACTCGGCAACTACCGATCCTTCATGTTCATTCATGCATAGTATATTATATACACAAGGTTCTCTTTACCGTTTCTGGTTATCGAAGTGATCCATTTAAGAAGCCTATCTAAATATCTATTATTGATATTCATCTGACATCCTACATCTTAAATTAGGTGATTAGGACAACGCAACCAGCACTTGTGATACTTTGGCCAAATATTTTCACATGCTTTGCATGATCATATTCCCGGATGTGATACAAACCAATGGAATACGTCCTTCATCTCACTTCACCTGTTATCTAGAATGGTCTTTCCTGGTTCTTACCAGTCCTTCCAATTTAAGGTCAAATTCTAACTTCTAATTTCCAACTAGCAATATGAACGAATATAGGAAGGCACTCATGGTAACTAAAGATACGCAGACATACAATGTCATTCCCAACAACTCCGTGTGTCTAGTTATCTTTAGTCCTCCGGAGTCACTCCGTATACGTGATCATACTCCTATCCCCAGCCAAGAACTTAATATTCAGCCTATGTATTCTTGATGATTTAATTCGGGAGGGCATTGTAATATGTCAGCTATAACATTGTGTCGTCATGAAGACCCCGCCTTCATGAAGACACCATGCTATAGATGGCGTATGTCAATGTCCTACAGAATCCTCCCATCGAGAGTACACATCTTGCTCAAATGATTTGGAAATGATCTTAATATTTAAGATCAACTTTCAGCAGCCATGCTGATCCTTTATCCTCGTTCTTGTTACAATTGTATGTAGCTAAGAGAGACTAAATCTATCTTCTAGCTTACTATGCATCTTCTCCTTCATACCGAAGCGTTGCATTTTCTCTACTCGGTTCTCTTCTTAATCATTGGATTAAGCAGCCCATTACTGATGGACGTAATAAGTTTAACCTATTAAACTTAACCAAGTTTTCCACAACTGTAACCAAATTCAGAATTCCAGCTTATTAGAGGTCATTTAAATGAGGTCTAATTCTCAATGAATATATATTAATTTATTCTCCTTAACCTTACATAGTTAAGGTCTGTTAGCCCTCGATATATTTATCCCATATCCTTTCTTTCTGAATTTTACAATCGAGGCTATTAACGGAGTCCGAAAACGAAGTTCGGCTGCTCCTAAGTTATTTGATATTCCTTAGCTTCCAAGCTAATCCTGAATACCTATCAGTTATGAGATCATGTTCTTCCTAATCCTTTTTAATGTCAATTAAAAATTCATCTTAACCCCAAGTAGGAACTAATTGCACATTTCAACGTAAACGTTGCATTTAGGTAAGAATAGATATCAATTCCTTTTAAATCCATCCAACGACAATTGAATAATTCTAAATCAAGAAATAACATTATATTTCCAATATAATCCACAATATCAAACTGATATAGTCATTAAAATATCACACTAGTATTTGTATTCATCAATCCATTTCATAATCCATACAGTTGTCAGTCCAAATTACTGGACTTTGTTTATATAAAACAACATTACAACTCATAAGATAGAAGAATGTAGTTTCTTCTTTTCCCAATTCCTCATAGAGTAATAATAACTAACAAATACAATTCATCTTCAGACAATCAAAAGAAGTATCAGAAAATAGCCATGTCTTCATTTTAATCAAGTTCCATCTGCAAAATTACTTGCACGGGTCAGTTCAATGAACTGAGCATATTAAGCACTTGTCATTAAAATGAGGTGCTTCTAATTAACTGTCTCAATAAAAGAACCCTCCTTTTATGAAACGTTAATATGAACATCAATCAAGAGATAAGTATCAAAACGAATGAACAGCATAACAACTGAACCATCTAAATACCATCCCAATCAGTCAAAGGATTGTTGTCTTATTTCCCACATAACCATTACAAGATGTAATTTCCTTCAATAGTTCCAGATTACAACATTTGTAAGAACTAGGAATATAAGTAAGCATACTGCTGTTATAACATAACTACTATCCTTTCCATTCCTTTCATTAGTAATAAATGCAAAGGAAAAAATCTAACTGAAATGTAAACAAATTACTTTCCTTTCAGTTCATGCAACTCATTTGATTTCAAGAAATCAAGTGTAGATGAGAAAAGCAAACAACAATAAATATAGATGCTTAAACCCAAGCAATACAAAATTCGTTCCTAAACGATTACAGATTTCCAACTGTATGAGAGAAGAAATGATCATTATTCCAAGTTATCCATCCACCTTCCTATTCCTTTCCCCATGACTGTATTGAAAATTAAATCCAAACGAGACATCGAATCAAGATAACAGTTCAGAGTGAAACTTACAAAATCCATTCAGAATTCACTTTCCAGCAGCAAAGAATAATTCCATTCATATTCAGCTTTAAATGAAAACAAGGAAGAATTTATCGTCCTTATCAATACTTCTTTTAAATCAGGCTCATACGAATACCAAAAACAGGTTGGTAAAACATCATATCCATCATAGAGCAAGCAATATAAAGAAGGCATACTATGTACTTACTGTACTAGAAGAATTCAAACTTCTTCACTGTATTCTAACCAAATAACAGTTATACAGTCCCTTAATCAATTATTCACACGGCTTTCAATACCTATGAACGCACACAATTCATAAATAATAATTTGCACATTGCTATAACCTACAGCAAGTCCAACTCATATTATACAGTAAGCTCTAGTGCTATTTCAAGAATTCAAATAGCAAGAAGAGAAGATTCATACCTTTAATTATTTCCATAAGAAAACACCCATTTTCCTCCAACACAACAAGAATCACTCAAATCGAGTTCATCATTTTTTTGCATGACAGTGTAAAATCAAAGATCACACAAAATATTTAAATATTTTGTTAGTACAGCAAAACACAACACTCAGAAAACAATCTAAATGCCGCTGTCACTTCATCAAGCCAAACTTATAAAGTTCAATAAATTCCCCAATTACCGTTTCTTCAAAATTTAAAAGAGCAGAAGAAGAAGAACTCGTTTCCTTTTTAAATCCAGAAAAGAAACGATATCAAAACTAGATCGCACAGTATGCACAATTTTATTCAATATACCATATGAAAAGAATGCCCAGTTTGAGTTCTATCTCGATCAACCATTTAATCCGAAAACAACATTCTCCTATTTCCTAATGAGGTATAGAACTCAAAATACAATATTCATATATCAATACCTCTATCAAGGCAAACCCGCATAGGGTATTAGATACGTAAACTAGGTACAGTCAAGACAGACTCAAACAACAACTAATTCCCATGCATTTCTTCCTTTGCACAACAATCCAAAGTCAAGTGCGTTTTCACAATGACAGTTTGAGTTAGAAGATCAAACCGCATCCATAAAACACTATAAAATCAACTTTCCATCACAGCAAGAAGACAACATAACATAATTCATTCATTGCACAGAAATACAAAGCCAAGCTCGTTTTCACGACAACAGTCTGAACTGGAAGATCAAATCACTTCCATAAAACACAACCAAAATCAAATTTCCATCACAGCAAGGAGAGAATATAATCATTTATAATTTCAGAAGAAAAACAGTTACCTTCTCCAACTTTCACGAATACCCAAATCATATTCGTCCATTTCTTTTACAAAAGAAAAAGCACAACATGCAGAATATGACTATCACTTCCATCAACCGAGCTCATAATGCTCAATAAAACCCATTTATCATTTCCTTAAAATATAAAATAGCAGAAGGAGGAGGAACCCATTTCCTTTTAAAAAAATTCAGTAAAGAAACAGTGTCGAACAACTCGCACAGTTAATACGTTCCATCATTCAAATTCATATTGGCAAAAGGAAAATTGCTCAATAATTAAAAACAAACTCCTACTACCTGTACAGTTTCATTCATTATAATCAACTAAAAAGAAATACCCAGTTTGAATTCCCAAATTTTGTCGAATCAATATAACACAGCATAGACTGTATTTCCAACTCAATAATATGTAAAGACAGTTCAAATCACAACAGCAAGAAAAAGATTCTACCCAAATCATTTCCAAAATGACAGAAAAATTGACTAAACCCAAATCATTTCAGTCATGACAGCAATCAAATAAACCCAAAACCCCCTTCATCAGAAGAGCAGGGTTGTTTTAATGAGATGTTTAAGCAAAGCAAGTGTTTTAAAGAGAAGGGCTTAACATGCCTGCAATTTTTCCTCGAAGCTTGATGAAAACCACAATTACAGGTGGTATTTCCTTCCACGGTGACAACAACAACCTTTCCAAACAATCCCTTCCTCTGCAGGCTCAGAAAATAGCCTTCAATTTTGAAAGAAACGGTGATAATCAACCAAACACAACTGGTTCGACTGAACCAAGAAAAACCAAATGCAGAGCAACTTTCAAAAAATCTGAACAAACACAAATGACCAACAAAAATTCCTCCATACTCTTTCCAAGGTAGTTTGGTCATGATGACCAGGAAAATTGAATGCATTAAAGGCTCTTCCTTTTTCCTATTTCCTCACGCCACCACCAACTTGGGTTGACGAACCACCAAATTCAAATTTTGCATGCAAACCAAGTTTGGTCCCATAACTAACTAGATACCTCCACCTTTTTCCTATTCCCGCCAAACTTGGCACTGTCCACGCAAGGACTACATTAATTGCCATTAAATTTCCTTCCATCCTTATCCCTTCCATCCCCCAAGGGTCTGTGCGTCCCCTTCCTTGGGTTAGGATTAGTTTAGGATTAACAATAGTGTTCATACCTAGGTCATAGGTTAATAGAACTTAGGTTTATGTTCACCCTTAGAATTTAAAAATCCACTTAGGATAGTAGTTTAGGATATAAGGTAGAACTTAGGGTTAGATTCGGGTCTAACTTCCCCCTAACACTAATTAATCGACTTTCAATCAAGTCTTCCAACTGACATTCGAGTTCAGCGTTATGCAGGACGTTTCATCCCACGTTATACATGCCTGATCAACCCGCATCCAGGCATTTATCACCTTACGAGGTCTCACGTTATGACAGTGTATGGTTCGTGAATCAAACCTTTTCCTCTGGCATCTACGTGCCAGCTGTTCATACCTGAAATCAGGTGCTGCACATTTATATCAACCTTCAGTCCGGTTTAAAAAGTAAATCGACAAAGCGATCACAAGAAGGCCACAACATACTTTGGATCAATGGAATTGATTCAAGGTGTGCTGTCAATTAGCGAATAGAGTTCAACAAGCATACGATAAATTTTTCGTCACATCAGCAAACATACAAGCAATATTAACTGTTGTCCCATGTAAATAAATTACAGTATGCAAGAATCCAAATTAGCAACACATTCCTTTAAGATCAAAATATATATCTTAACATGTTTGCCTTCATTTCAGCAGTTACAACATTATGAAACATAATCACCAAGATAACTTACAAAAATCAGGGCGTTACATTCCTCCCTCCTTAAAAAATCATCGTCCCGATGATCAAATTAACCAGATCAAGGAGTTCCTAGGACAAAGTTCAGTTATTGTCCTTCCATTCATAAGTTCATACCAAAAATAGATTCACTCTTAAAAATAGTGTTTTAAGACAACTGCACAATAGACTAATAATTGTCTAAATTTGGTAGAATTATCATTTTTTTGAATTTCAAATTTGATCAAACAAATGTGGAAAAGTAGATCTCATTTCTTCGAGATTTTCCCAAGTTGCACTTTCTTCGCTCAACTGGTCCCACTGGACCTTACATTGATTCACTTCGCGATTTCTTAAGTACAACTGGCGAGTTCCCAACACTCGAATGGGCTTAACCATGATTATTCCTGGGTCTTGGACCTACAAGGAATTCCAATTCAGCACATGTGATAAATCTGTCACGTATTTCTTAAGCAAAGAAATATGAAAAACATCATGCATTTGAGACAAAGCAGGAGTTAATGCTAGACGATAAGCTACAGGGTTGATTATTTCAAAAATTTCAAAAGGTCCCACGTATCGTGGTGACAACTTGGCAGCCTTGCCAAAAGTTATCGAGCTCTTTTTTGGCTTCACCTGAAGAAATACCTTCTCTCTCAATTTATAATTCCTATCAACCCGCTTTAAGTCTGCATAACTCTTTTGCTTATTGGCAGCCTCCTTTAGATGTTCCCTAATCATTTTGATTTGCTGTTCCATTTTCGTAAGGATTTCTGGCCCAATTACCTCTCTGTCCTCAACACTGTCCCAGTTGACAGGGGTTCTGCATTTTCTTCCATACAATGCTTCAAAGGGCACCATTTTTAAAGAGGAATGATATGTATTATTGTAGGAAAATTCTACCAGCGGAAGGTATTCCTCCCATTTATACTGCTGGTCAATACATCCTTAACATGTCCTCTAAAACTTGATTGACTCTCTCAGTCTGTCCATCCATCTCCGGATGATATGCAGAACTGAAGTTTAATTTAGTTCCCAAGGCTGCATTAAGCGTTTGCCAAAACCTTGATGTCATCCTCGGATCTCTGTCCAATATGATTAATTCTGGTATTCCATGCAATCTGAAGATTTCATGTACAAATCTTCTTACTAACACTGGTGCATCATCTTTTAAATTACCAGCAATGAAGGGTGCCACTTTGGTCAATTTGTTGACTACAACAGGATAATATCATGCTTATTTCTTGACATACGCAATCCTTGAATGAAATCCATATTTATCACTTGCCATTTGTACTACGAAATTCTGTGGGGATATAATAATCTTGGGGGATGCATATGTTCCGCCTTAACATGCTGACATTCCAAGTAGTGTGTTACAAATTCCACCACATCTTTTTTCATTCCCTTCCAGAAGTATTGCTGCTTAAGATCAGCAAGCATTTTTGTAATGCCAGGGTGTCCAGAAAAGGTGAATTATGAAATTCAGTTAACAATTTCCCTCTTAAGTCATTTTCCAAAGGTATATATACCCTGTTTTCGAACCTCAGAATTCCTTCATTGTCAAAATGAAATCCTTTATACCTGACATCCTTCGGGTCTGCAGCAAGTGTTGTTTTGACTTGCTGGAAATAAGGATTTGATTCCAAGGCATCTTTCACCTCATCCTTAAACTGAGTTCTTAACGTTATAAGAGCAGAGATATGCTTCCTTCGACTCAGAGCATCTTCCACTCTATTTTCCTTGCCTTTGATGTAGCTTATATCAAAATCATACTGAGATAGAAATTCTAACCATCTTCGCTGCCTTGCATTCAGATTTGGCTGAGTAAAAATATACTTCAACCCCAGATGGTCTATTTTTTAACTCAAAAGGCTTTCCTAAAAGGTAATGCCTCCACATTTGAAGTGCATGAACAATGGCAGCGAGTTCTAGGTCGTGTGGAGCATAATTTTGTTCATGTAACTTAAGCTTTTTGCTTTCATAAGTTATGACATGGTTATTCTGTAATAGAATACCTCCAAGGCCTTCTCCTAAGGCATCTGTTACAACCATAAAATTTCCATTTGGATCAGGTACAGTAAAAATAGGTGCTGTAGTTAACTGTTCCTTTAAATTTTTAAAGGAAGATTCACATTTGTCCGTCCAGACAAATTTCTTATCCTTCTTTTGCAGCGAAGTGATTGGGGCAGCAATTTTTGAAAATTCCTTAACGAACTTTCGATAATATCCAGACAAGCCCATGAAGCTTCTCACTTCATGCACATTCTTAGGCGTAGGCCATTCGGTTATAGCTGTGATCTTTGAAGGGTCAACAGCTATTCCATTCTTGCTTATAACGTGTCCCAAATAATGCACCTCTGCATCATAAAAGGAACATTTAGAAAGTTTACCATACAACTTCCTCTTTCTTAAAATTTCCAGCACTATTCTTAGATGTTCTTGGTGCTCTTCGACATTTTTAGAGTATATAAAATTGTCGTCTAAGAATACAAGCACAAACTTGTCTAAGTATTCTTGAAAAATATTGTTCATTAGATTCATGAAGGCGGCAGGTGCATTGGTCAACCCAAAAGGTAACACCGTGAACTCATAATGCCTGTACCTTATTCTAAAAGTTGTTTTATGAATATCTTCTTCCTTTATTCTCAGCTGATGATACCCAGATCGAAGATCTATTTTTGAATAAACTTATGATCCTCACATCTGATCAAACAGATCATCAATCCTAGGAAGTGGGTATCGATTTTTAATAGTTTCCTTGTTCAGCATTCTGTAATCAATGCACAGCCTCAATGTGCCATCCTTTTTCTTTACAAAAATTACCGGCGCTCCCCAAGGTGAGACGCTCGGTCTTATCAGCCCCTTAGTCAAAAGTTCTTGTAACTGAGCCTTTAGCTCTACCAACTCGATGGTGGTCATTCTATAAGGTGCCTTAGATATGGGTTCAGTTCCCGATTTTATTTCTATTGCAAATTCAAACTCCCGTTTGAGTGGAAGACCTAGCAATTCCTCCGGAAACACATCACTAAAACCCCTTAACAATGGATATCTTTCCATGAAATCATTATCTTCCTCAGCATTTTATGTCATTTTTACTACATACAAGGTACAGCCTCTGTTTTTTAGCCCTTTTTAGTTGCATAGCTGTCAGTTTCCTAACTGCAACTTCACGTTTTACACCTTGAATGACTACTGCTTTCTGCAGGTCATCAAAACAACAAATTTGTTTTTCATAACAGTCGACTTTTGCCTTATGTTCTGCCAACCAGTTAACTCCAATAATGATATCATATGATCCTAAAGGAGTGACATACAGGTCAACTTCGGTGGAGAAACTAGGCAAGTCAAGAATTGCCCCAAAAAGGCATATTTCGACTGTATGGACAGCATTATTCCCATAATGCACTATCCATGTTTTATCTATTGGTTTAGCCTTTCTTTTTAATTTCATTCAAGTTTAGCAGAAATAAAGCATTCAGTAGCTCCAGTATCAAAAAGTATGACTACAGGTGTAGCGAATAACTTACCCGGAACTTCTATAGGCGTAACTTGCTTTTCAGCTTGTCTGTTAGCCATTACAGCGTGTATCCTATGCTATTGACCTTGATCATCCTTCTTCAGAGGATAGTGATTCGCATAGTGGTCCTTTCCACAGTTGAAGCATCCTCTAACTGGCCCTTTTCTAGGCTCAAATTTGTTACCAGCTTTGAAGTTATCATTCTGGCTCCCATAGGACTTCTGTCCATTTCCACTAACTTTTGTGAAGTTGTTCCGCACGCTATTTACAAGTCTGTTCATCATAGATTTCTTGTTGTTATCCACAAAAATTTTGTTTTTCACACCAGACCTTTTCTAAGGTCCCCTTTTAGGTGCGAGAGAAGAAGAAGAATTGGGAATCTTCTTCCTTATCTCTTCCCTGTGAGTAGAAATTGTTCTCAATTTCTGTTCCTGTCTAATTGCCTTTTCGACAACTCCTTCCATGGTGGTTGGGCCATGGACATCCACTTCGCCACCAATGATGGGATTCGGTCCCATTATGAATTTCTATATTATGAACTTCTCGTCAGCTTGGTACTGCGGAACATACTTAAGGAGTTTAGTAAACCCTTCCCAGTATTCTATCACCGACAGCCTTCCTTGCGACCAGTTCTGAAATTCAGTCATTTTCCTATCAAAATAGAGTTGAGGAAGCCATCGTTGCCTAAAATAACTCTTAAATTGATCCCAAGTTATATCTGGTTCGAAAATATTCAACTCAACCTTACGGTTGTCCCACCATGATGATGCTTCATGAGAAAGCTGATATGCTCCCCATATCGCTTTGGTCTCTTCGGAGAAGTTTCTTATTGCAAATTATTTCTCCATTTCACTGAGCCAATTCTTAGCTTTGTCCCCAAGGGTTGTTCCATCAAACTTTGGAGAACTTATTCTCTTTATATCATTTGTAAGTTCAGCTGCTAATCTTTCCCTTTTATTTTCAGGATGATTAGGAGCAATTACATTATTATTATCAACACCCGGATTCCCTCCGTTGATGTTGTCCACAGGAGGCAGCTGATCATTTATATCAGCTTCATCTTCCTCCTCTTCATTTCCCATTGACTGATGTTCCAGAACAGTCAAACGATCTCTCGTATCTAGTAGGGCAGCAAGGATTCCATCCAGCTTTTGAGTAGTAGCTGCTTTCTCCACCCTGTAACGGGTTATTCGCAGCATTCCCTCTTATTCTGACCATTTTCTGTTCAATAAGAAAATGTAAACCTTATTAATATTGTGGACTCATTAGGTCCAAGAGCTGCAACCTTCAGCTCTGATACCAAGATGTAACATCCCCATTTTAAGATACAAGAACAAGGGAATTTTTTTTTTGATAAAACGTTATCTGTTATGAATTATATAATTCAAACACATGTTCAAGTTTTAATAATTGTTCTCTGCCCAAACTATGCAGTTTAGAACACACAATTTTTTTTTAAAACTAATGTTCCCTGTTCACATATTTGCAATATGGAACACACATTCAGTGTCATTCAATCTTATAACAGATTCTATATGTTGTTGTAAATGACTCGAAGAACTACCGATCTCCCATTTTCATGGCTCAGAGTTTCAACGATTTCTCATTTCATGACTCGGCAACTACCGATCCTTCATGTTCATTCATGCATAGAATATTATATATACAAGGTTCTCTTTACTGTTTCTGGTTATCGAAGTGATCCATTTAAGAATCCTATCTGAATATCTGTTATTGATATTCATCTAACATCCTACATCTTAAATTAGGTGATTAGGACAACACAACCAGCACTTGCGATACTTTGGCCAAATATTTTCACATGCTTCGCATGATCATATTCCCGGATGTGATACACACCAATGGAATACGTCCTTCACCTCACTTCACCTGTTATCTAGAATGGTATTTCCTGGTTCCTACCAGTCCTTCCAATTTAAGGTCAAATTCTAACTTCCAATTTCTAATTAGCAATATGAACGAATATAGGAAGGCACTCATGGTAACTAAAGATACGTAGACATATGGTCTCATTCCCAATGACTCTGTGTGTCTAGTTATCTTTAGTCCTCCGGAGTCACTCCGTATACATGATCATACTCCTATCCCCAGCCAAGAACTTAATATTCATCCTATGTATTCTTGATGATTTAATTCAGGAGGGCATTGTAATATGTCAGCTATAACATTGTGTCATCATGAAGACCCCGCCTTCATGAAGACACCGTGCTGTAGCTGGTGTATGCCAATGTCCTATGGAATCCTCCCATCGAGAGTACACATCCTACTCAAGTGATTTGGACATGATCTTAATATTTAAGATCAACTTTCAGTAGCCATGCTGATCCTTTATCCTCGTTCTTGTTACAGTTGTATGTAGCTAAGAGAGACTAAATCTATCTTCTAGCTTACTATGCATATTCTCCTTCATACCGAAGGGTTGCATTTTCTCTACTTGGTTCTCTTCTTAATCATTTGATTAAGCAGCCCATTACTGATGAACGTAATAAGTTTAACCTATTAAACTTAACCAAATTTTCCACAACTGTAACCAAATTCAGAATTCCAGCTTATTAGACATCATTTAAACGAGGTCTAATTCTTAATGAATATATATTAATTTATTCTCCTTAACCTTATATAGTTAAGGTCTATTAGCCCTGGATATATTTATCCCATATCCTTTCTTTCTGAATTTAACAATCGAGGCTATTAACGGAGTCTGAAAACGAAGTTTGGCTACTCCTAAGTTATTTGATAATCCTTAGCTTCCAAGATAATCCTAAATACCTATCAGTTATGAGATCGTGTTCTTCCTAATCCTTTTTAATGTCAATTAAAAATTCATCTTAACCCCAAGTAGGAACTAATTGCACATTTCAACGTAAACGTTGCATTTAGGTAAGAATAGATATCAATTCCTTTTAAATCCATCCAAGGACAATTGAATAATTCCAAATCAATAAATAACATTATATTTCCAATATAATCCACAATATCAAACTGATATAGTCATTAAAATATCACACTAGTATTTGTATTCATCAATCCATTTCATAATCCATACAGTTGCCAATCCAAATTACTGGACTTTGTTTATATAAAACAACATTACAACTCATAAGATAGAAGAATGTAGTTTCTTCTTTTCCCAATTCCTCATAGAGGAATAATAACTAACAAATACAATTCATCTTCAGACAATCAAAAGAAGTATCAGAAAATAGCCATGTCTTCGTTTTAATCAAGTTCCATCTAATTAACTGTCTCAATAAAAGAACCCTGCTTTTATGAAACGTTAATATGAACATCAATCAAGGGTTAAGTATCAAAACGAATGAACAACATAACAACTGAACCATCTAAATACCATCCCAATCAGTAAAAGGATTGCTGTCCTATTTCCCACATAACCATTACAAGATGCAATTTCCTTCAACAGTTCCATATTACAACATTTGTAAGAACTAGGAATATAAGTAAGCATACTGCTGTTATAAAATAACTGCTATCCTTTCCATTCCTTTCATTAGTAATAAATGTAAAGGATAAAATCTAACTGAAATGTAAACCAATTACTTTCCTTTTAGTTCATGCAACTAATTTGATTTCAAGCAATCAAGTGCAGATGAGAAAAGAAAACAACAATAAATATATATGCTTAAACCCCAAGCAATACAAAATTCATTCCTAAACGATTACAGATTTCCAACTGTATGAGAGAAGAAATGATCATTATTCCAAGTTATCCATCCACCTTCCTATTCCTTTCCCCATGACTGTACTGAAAATTGAATCCAAACGAGACATCAAATCAAGATAACAGTTCAGAGTGAAACTTACAAAATCCATTCAAAATTCACTTTCCAGCAGCAAAGAATAATTCCATTCATATTCAACTTTAAATGAAAACAAGTAAGAATTTATCGTCCTTATCAATACTTCTTTTAAATCAGGCTCATACGAATACCAAAAATAGGTTGGTAAAACATCGTATCCATCATAGAGCAAGCAATATAAAGAAGGCATACTATGTACTTACTGTACTAGAAGAATTCAGACTTCTTCACTGTATTCTAACCAAAAAACAGTTATACAGTCCCTTAATCAATTATTCACATGGCTTTCAATACCTATGAATGCACACAATTCATAAATAATAATTTACACATTGCTATAACCTACAGCAAGTCCAACTCATATTATACAGTAAGCTCTAGTGTTATTTCCAGAATTCAAACAGCAAGAAGAGAAGATTCATACCTTTAATTATTTCCATAAGAAAACACCCATTTTCCTCCAACACAACAAGAATCACTCAAATCGAGTTCAGCATTTTTTTGCATGACAGTGTAAAATCAAAAATCACACGAAACATTTAAACATTCCGTTAGTACAACAAAACACAGCACTGAGAAAACAATCTAAATGCCGCTGGCACTTCATCAAGCCGAACCTATAAAGTTCGATAAATTCCCCAATTACCGTTTCTTCAAAATTTAAAAGAGAAGAACAATAAGAACTTGTTTCCTTTTTAAATCCAGAAAAGAAACGATATCAAAACCAAATCGCACAGTATGCAAAATTTTATTCAATATACCATATGAAAAGAATGCCCAGTTTGAGTTCTATCTCGATCAACCATTTAATCCAAAAACAACATTCTCCTATTTCCTAATGAGGTACAGAACTCAAAATACAATATTCATATATCAATACCTCTAACAAGGCAAACCTGCATAGGGTATTAGATACGTAAACTAGGTACAGTCAAGACAGACTCAAACAACAACTAATTCCCATGCATTTCTTCCTTTGCACAACAATCCAAAGTCAAGTGCGTTTTCACGATGACAGTTTGAGTTAGAAGATCAAACCGCATCCATAAAACACTACAAAATCAACTTTCCATCACAGCAAGAAGACAACATAATTCATTCATTACACAGAAATACAAAGCCAAGATCATTTTCATGACAACAGTCCGAATTGGAAGATCAAATCGCTTCCATAAAACACAACCAAAATCAGCTTTCCATCACAGCAAGGAGAGAATATAATCATTTATAATTTCAGAAGAAAAATAGTTACCTTCTCCAACTTTCACGAATACCCAAAATCGTATTCGTCCATTTCTTTTACAAAAGAAAGAGCACAACACGCAGAATATGACTATCACTTCCATCAACCAAGCTCATAATGCTCAATAAAACCCATTTATCATTTCCTTAAAATATAAAACAACAGAAGGAGGAGGAACTCATTTCCTTTTAAAAAAATTCAGTAAAGAAAAAATGTCAAACAATTCACACAGTTAATACGTTCCATCATTCAAATTCGTATTGGCAAAAGGACAATTGCTCAACAATGAAAAACAAACTCCTACTGCCTGTACAGTTTCATTCATTATAATCAACTAAAAAGAAATACCCAGTTCAAATTCCCAAATTTTTTAGAATCAATATAACACAGCATAGACTATATTTCCAACTCAATAATATGCAAAGACAGTTCAAATAACAGTTATACAGTCCCTTAATCAATTATACACATGGCTTTCAATACCTATGAATGCACACAATTCATAAATAATAATTTGCACATTGCTATAACCTACAGCAAGTCCAACTCATATTATACAGTAAGCTCTAGTGCTATTTCCAGAATTCAAACAGCAAGAAGAGAAGATTCATACCTTTAATTATTTCCATAAGAAAACACCCATTTTCCTCCAACACAACAAGAATCACTCAAATCGAGTTCATCATTTTTTTGCATGATAGTGTAAAATCAAAGATCACACGAAACATTTAAATATTTCGTTAGTACAGCAAAACACAGCACTCAGAAAAAAATCTAAATGCCACTGTCCACTTCATCAAGCTGAACTTATAAAGTTCAATAAATTCCCCAATTACCGTTTCTTCAAAATTTAAAAGAGCAGAAGAAGAAGAACTCGTTTCTTGTTTAAATCCAGAAAAGAAACGATATCAAAACCAAATCACACAGTATGCAAAATTTTATTCAATATACCATATGAAAAGAATGCCCAGTTCGAGTTCTATCTCGATCAACCATTTAATCCAAAAACAACATTCTCCTATTTCCTGATGAGGTACAGAACTCAAAATACAATATTCATATATCAATACCTCTATCAAGGCAAACCTGCATAGGGTATTAGATACGTAAACTAGGTACAGTCAAGACAGACTCAAACAACAACTAATTCCCATGCATTTCTTCTTTTGTACAACAATCCAAAGTCAAGTGCATTTTCACGATGACAGTTTGAGTTAGAAGATCAAACCGCATCCATAAAACACTACAAAATCAACTTTCCATCACAGCAAGAAGACAACATAATTCATTCATTGCACAGAAATACAAAGCCAAGATCATTTTCATGACAACAGTCCGAATTGGAAGATCAAATCACTTCCATAAAACACAACCAAAATCAGCTTTCCATCACAGCAAGGAGAGAATATAATCATTTATAATTTCAGAAGAAAAACAGTTACCTTCTCCAACTTTCACGAATACCCAAAATTGTATTCGTCCATTTCTTTTACAAAAGAAAAAGCACAACACGCAGAATATGACTATCACTTCCATCAACCAAGCTCATAATGCTCAATAAAACCCATTTATCATTTCCTTAAAATATAAAACAGCAGAAAGAGGAGGAACTCATTTCCTTTTAAAAAAATTCAGTAAAGAAACAATGTCAAACAATTCACACAGTTAATACGTTCCATCATTCAAATTTGTATTGGCAAAAGGACAATTGCTCAACAATGAAAAACAAACTCCTACTGCCTGTACAGTTTCATTCATTATAATCAACTAAAAAGAAATACCCAGTTCAAATTCCCAAATTTTTTCGAATCAATATAACACAGCATAGACTATATTTCCAACTCAATAATATGCAAAGACAGTTCAAATAACAGTTATACAGTCCCTTAATCAATTATACACATGGCTTTCAATACCTATGAATGCACACAATTCATAAATAATAATTTGCACATTGCTATAACCTACAGCAAGTCCAACTCATATTATACAGTAAGCTCTAGTGCTATTTCCAGAATTCAAACAGCAAGAAGAGAAGATTCATACCTTTAATTATTTCCATAAGAAAACACCCATTTTCCTCCAACACAACAAGAATCACTCAAATCGAGTTCATCATTTTTTTGCATGATAGTGTAAAATCAAAGATCACACGAAACATTTAAATATTTCGTTAGTACAGCAAAACACAGCACTCAGAAAAAAATCTAAATGCCGCTGTCACTTCATCAAGCTGAACTTATAAAGTTCAATAAATTCCCCAATTACCGTTTCTTCAAAATTTAAAAGAGCAGAAGAAGAAGAACTCGTTTCTTGTTTAAATCCAGAAAAGAAACGATATCAAAACCAAATCACACAGTATGCAAAATTTTATTCAATATACCATATGAAAAGAATGCCCAGTTCGAGTTCTATCTCGATCAACCATTTAATCCAAAAACAACATTCTCCTATTTCCTGATGAGGTACAGAACTCAAAATACAATATTCATATATCAATACCTCTATCAAGGCAAACCTGCATAGGGTATTAGATACGTAAACTAGGTACAGTCAAGACAGACTCAAACAACAACTAATTCCCATGCATTTCTTCTTTTGTACAACAATCCAAAGTCAAGTGCATTTTCACGATGACAGTTTGAGTTAGAAGATCAAACCGCATCCATAAAACACTACAAAATCAACTTTCCATTACAGCAAGAAGACAACATAATTCATTCATTGCATAGAAATACAAAGCCAAGCTCGTTTTCACGACAACAGTCTGAACTGGAAGATCAAATCACTTCCATAAAACACAACCAAAATCAAATTTCCATCACAGCAAGGAGAGAATATAATCATTTATAATTTCAGAAGAAAAACAGTTACCTTCTCCAACTTTCACGAATACCCAAATCGTATTCGTCCATTTCTTTTACAAAAGAAAAAGCACAACATGCATAATATGACTATCACTTCCATCAACCAAGCTCATAATGCTCAATAAAACCCATTTATCATTTCCTTAAAATATAAAACAGCAGAAAGAGGAGGAACTCATTTCCTTTTAAAAAAATTCAGTAAAGAAACAATGTCAAACAATTCACACAGTTAATACGTTCCATCATTCAAATTCGTATTGGCAAAAGGACAATTGCTCAACAATGAAAAACAAACTCCTACTGCCTGTACAGTTTCATTCATTATAATCAACTAAAAAGAAATACCCAGTTCAAATTCCCAAATTTTTTCGAATCAATATAACACAGCATAGACTATATTTCCAACTCAATAATATGCAAAGACAGTTCAAATCACAACAGCAAGAAAACGATTCTACCCAAATAATTTCCAAAATGACAGCAAAATAGACTAAACCCAAATCATCTCAGTCATGACATCAATCAAATAAACCCAAAACCCCCTTCATCAGAAGAGCAGGGTTGTTTTAATGAGACGTTTAAGCAAAGTAAGTGGTTTAAAGAGAAGGGCTTAACATGCCTGTAATTTTTCCTCGAAGCTCGAAGAAAACCGCGTCTACAGGTGGTATTTCCTTCCACGACGACAACAAAAAGCTTTCCAAACAATCCCTTCCTCTGCAGGCTCAGAAAATAGCCTTCAATTTCCAAAGAAACAGTGATAATCAACCAAACACAACTAGTTCGACTGAACCAAGAAAAACCAAATGTAGAGAAACTTTCCAAAAATCCGAACAAACACAAATGACCAACAAAAATTCCTCCATACTCTTTCCAAGGCGGGCTAGTCATGATGACCAAGAAAATTGAATGCATTAAAGGCTCTTCCTTTTTCCTATTTCCTCACGCCATCGCCGAACTAGGGTTGGCGAACCACCACATTCAAATTTTGCATGCAAACCAAGTTTGGTCCCATAACTAACTAGATACCTCCACCTTTTTCCTGTTCCCGCCAAACTTGGCACTATCCACGCAAGGACTACATTAATTTCCATTAAATTTCCTTCCATCCTTATCCCTTCCATCCCGCAAGGGTCTGTGCATCCCCTTCCTTAGGTTAGGATTAGTTTAGGATTAATAATAGTGTTCATACCTAGGTCATAGGTTAATAGAACTTAGGTTTATGTTCACCCTTAGAATTTAAAAATCCACTTAGGATAGTAGTTTAGGATATAAGGTAGAACTTAGGGTTAGATTAGGGTCTAACTTCCCCCTAACAATAATTAATCGACTTCCAATCAAGTCTTCCAACTGACATTCAAGTTCAGCATTATGCAGGACGTTTCATCCCACGTTATACATGCCTAAGCCCCCCGCATCCAGGCATTTATCACCTTACAAGGTCTCACGTTACGACGGTGTATCGTTCGTGAATCGAACCTTTTCCGTTGGCATCTACGTGTCAGATGTTCATACCTGAAATCGGGTGTTGCACATTTATATCAACCTTCAGTCCAGTTTAAAAATTAAATCGACAAAGCGATCACAAGAAGGCCACAGCATACTTTGGATCAATGGAATTGATTCAAGGTGTGCTGTCAATTAGCGAATAGAGTTCAGCAAGCATACGAAAAATTTGTCGTCACATCAGCAAACATACAAGCAATATTAACTGTTCTCCCATGTAAATAAATTACAGTATGCAAGAATCCAGATTAGAAACACATTCCTTTAAGATCAAAATATATATCTTAACATGTTTTCCTTCATTTCAGCAGTTACAACATTATGAAAAATAATCACCAAGATAACTTACAAAAATTAGGGCGTTACATCGGGAGCTCCCTGCCCAGCTCTCTCGGGAGCTCACCCAGCAGCTTGCCTGGCAACTCACCTGGGAGCTCGCATGACAGCTCACCCTAGAGTAGCTTGCCGGGGAACTCGCCTTAGTTCTCGCCGAAAAACTTTCCTGGGAGCTCACAGAGCAGCTCGGTTCAGAGCTCACCTGGGAGCTCACGGAGCAGCTTGATTGGGAGCTTGCGGAGAAGCTCGACTTGAGCGCGCTTGTGAGCTCGTCGGGGAGCTCACCCAACAACTCTCCAAGTAGCTCACTTTGGAGATCACCAAGCAGCTCACATTCGATCTCACCAAGCATCCTGCAAGGGAGCTCACATGGGGGCTCGGCTAATAGCTCACCCAGGAGCTCGTCAAGCAGCTCGACTTCAGCTCGCCCGGGAGCTCATCAAGCAACTCTAATGGGAGCTCACCTGACAACTTGCCTTTCCAAGTTTCCTTGAGCTCGCTGAGGAGCTCACCTTGCCAACTCGTCTTGAGCTCGTCTGGTAGCTCGCCTCAGAGTTCGTTGAACAACTTTCCTGGGAGCTCGGGTAATAGCTTGTCTGGGAGCATGTGCTTAAGGACTAAATCGGTTGAGTGGGTGTTGGCACATGACCCGGAGGAGACTTAATGTCATCCAGATTGTGAAAATGTGTAGCTTGTAGAGCTACCAAGTTTCGGGTGACTTGGTGCGAAGGGCGCATCGCAATGAGTAGGTGAGTCAAGAACATTGGACATAGCGAGCTCGTCATAGAGCTCACCATCGAGCTACTCTACAAGTTTAGAAATAATAAATGTTTTTTTCGTTTGATTCCTTATCCGTCGCATGGCAGCCATTTTTACTTATAACTACTATGGGTAGATGTTTCTCGTCTGATGATTTAGCTTGTACGCAATGTTGGCTCGTCGGTCAGTGAGCCGTATGGCTATCTTTACGGCGAGCAATCGCCGTGTCGAGCTACATTAAAATTCAATGTTTTCAATATAACGTTGTGTAAAATCTTGCGAGGTGAGAGGTTGGAAACGTGAAAATATCAGTTCGGTTGGGGCTTTGATGAGTGCACCATGGCTCAACTTTTACATTCCAAAATCGGGAACATTGGACATAGGTAGCTCGTCAAAGAGCCAGCCGTCGAGTTGCCATGTGAGCTAAAAAAATGAATGTTTTTCTCGTTTGATTCCTTATTCGTCGTGTGAGAGCCCTTTTTACTTATAACTACTATGGGTAGAGGTTGTTCATTGGATGATTTTTCTTGTGCCCAATGTTGGTGAGTCGGTCAGTGAGCCGTATGGCTATCTTTGTGGCGAGCAACGTTAAAATTCAACGTTGTGTAAAATCTTGCGAGGTTAGATGTGGGAAACGTGAAAATATCAGTTCAGTTGGGGCTTTGCTGAGTGCACCATGGCTCATCTCTTGCATTCCAAAATTGTGAACATTGGATATAGCAAGCTCATCGCAGAGCTCGTCGTCGAGTTAATAAAAATGAATGTTTTTTTTGTTCGATTCCTTATCCATCGTGTGAGAGCCCTTTTTACTTATAACTACTATGGGTAGAGGTTGTTCGTCAGACGATTTTGCTTTTACCCAATGTTGGCGAGTCGATCAGTGAGCCGTACGTCTATCTTTGTGGCGAGTAATCGCCGCAGTGAGCTACATTAAAATTTAAAGTTTTGAATATAACGTTGTGAAAAATCTTGCGAGGTGACATGTTGGAAATGTGAAAATATCAGTCCAGTTGGGGCTTTGCTGAGTGCGCCATGGCTCAGCTCTTGCATTCCAAAATCAGGAACATTGGACATAGTGAGCTCATCGTAGAGCTCACCGTCGAGTTGCCCTAAAAGCCCTTTTTACTTATAACTACTATGGGTAGAGTTTGTTCATTGGATGATTTTGCTTGTACCCAATGCTGGAGAGTCGGTCGATGAGCCGTATGGCTATATTTGCGGCGAGCTACGTTAAAATTCAACATTGTGAATACAACGTTGTGCAAAATATTACGAGGTGAGATGTTGGAAACGTGAAAATATCAGTTCAATTGGGGCTTTGCTGAGCGTACCATGGCTCAGCTCTTGCATTCCAAAACTGTGAACATTAGACATAGCGAGCTCGTTGCAGAGCTCGTCGTAGAGCTCACCGTCGAGCTGCTCTGCGAGGTAAAAAAAATGAATGTTTTTTTTGTTCGATTCCTTATCCATCGTGTGAGAGCCCTTTCTACTTATAACTACTATGGGTAGAGGTTGTTCATCAGACAATTTTGCTTCTACCCAATGTTGGCGAGTCTTTCAATGAGCTGTATGGCTATCTTTGCGGTGAGCTACATTAAAATTCAACATTTTGAATATAACGTTGTGCAAAATATTGCGAGGTGAGATGTTGGAAACGTGAAAATATCGGTTTGTTTGGGGGTTTGTTGAGCGCACCATGGTTTAGCTCTTGCATTCCAAAACCAGGAACATTGGACATAGCGAGCTTGTCGCAGAGCTTGCCATCCAGTTGCCCTCAGAGCTAAAAAAAATGAATGTTTTTCTTGTTCGATTCCTTATCCGTCGTGTGAGAGAACTTTTTACTTAGAACTACTATGGGCAGAGGTTGTTCGTCGGATGATTTTGGTTGTACCCAATGCTGGCGAGTCGGTCGGTGAGCCGTATGGCTATATTTGCAGCGAGCTACATTAAAATTCAACATTGTGAATACAACGTTGTGTAAAGTCTTGCGAGGTGAGATGTTAGAAATGTGAAAATATCAGTTCGGTTGGGGCTTTGCTGAGTGTGCCATGCCTCAGCTCTTGCATTCCAAAACTGCGAACATTGGACATAGCGAGCTCATCGCAGAGCTCGCCGTTGAGCTGCTCTGCGAGCTAAAAAATGAAGGTTTTTTACGTTCAATTCGTTATCTGTCGTGTGAGAGCCCTTTTTACTTATAAATACTATGGGTAGAGGTTGTTCATTGGATGATTTTGCTTGTTTTCAATGTTTGCGAGTCGATTAGTGAGCCATATGGCTATCTTTGAGGTGAGTAGTCGCCGCGGCGAGCTACATTAAAATTCAACATTGTGAATATAACTTTGTGTAAAATCTTGTGAGGTGAGATGTTGGAAATGTGAAAATATCATTTCATTTGGGGCTTTGATGAGCGCACCATGGCTCAGCTCTTGCATTCCAAAATCGTGAACATTGAACATAACGACCTCATCGCAGAGCTCGCCGTCGAGCTGCCCTGCGAGCTAAAAAAAATGAATGTTTTTCTCGTTCGATTCCTTATCCATCGTGTGAGAGCCCTTTTACTTATAACTACTATAGGTAGAGTTTGTTTGTTGGATGATTTTACTTCTACCCAATGTTGGTGAGTTGGTCGGTGAGCCATATGGCTATCTTTTGTCACGAGAAATATGCGCTGCGAGCTACATTAAGATTCAACATTTTGAATATAACGTTGCGTAAAATCTTGCGAGGTGAGATGTTGGAAACATGAAAATATCGGTTCAGTTGGGGCTTTTGTTGAGTGCTCCATGGCTCAACTCTTTCATTCCAAAATCGTGAGCATTGGACATAGTGAGCTCGCCGCAACGCTGGCCGTCAAGCTGACTTGCGAGCTAAAAAAAATGAATTTTTTTCTCGTTTGATTCCTTATCCGTCGTGTGAGAGCCCTTTTTACCTATAACTACTATGGGTAGAGGTTGTTCGTCAGATGATTTTTCTTGTACCCCATGTTGGCGAGTCGGTCGGTGAGCCGTATGGCTATGTTTGCGGCGATCTAATCTATGTTGGCGAAATAACTTTGTGCAAAATCTTACGTGGTGAGATGTTGGAAATGTGAAAATATCATTTCGGTTGAGGCTGTGCTGACCGCGGCATGGATCACCTCTTCCTTTCAAAATTTTCCAACATTGGATATAGCGAGTCAGTCTATGAGCCGTATGGCTATCTATACGGCGAGCAATCGTCACGGAGATCTAAATTAGAATTCAACATTTTGAATATAACGTTGTGCAAAATCTTGCGAGGTGAGAGGCTGGAAACATTAAAATACCGATTTGGTTTTAGCGTTAGTGAGATCACCATGGGTCAACACTTGCATTCAAAAATCACCCACATTGGGACATACCGAGCACGTGGTCTGGATAGTTTACGAACTAAAAAGACGAATGTTTTTCTCGTTCGGATCCTTATCCGTCGCTTGACAGGCCTATTTACTTATAACTACTATGGGTGGATGTTGCTCTTATGATGTTTTTTTCTTGTACCTTATGTTGGCGAGTCTGATAGTGAGGTGAATGGGAATATTTACATCGAGAAATGTCCTTTGCGAGGTACATTAAAACTGAACATTTTGAATATAATCTTGTGCAAAAATCTTGTGGAGTGACACGAGAATATTATTTTTGATTGGAGGTTTTTTGAGCATGCCATGGCTCAACCTATGCAATCCGCGATCGTGAACATTTGAAAAAACGAGATCATCACCAAGCGTGCCGGCGAGCTAATGTAGTTGCTACAAAAAAATGAATGTTTTTGTCATCCGTATCCTTATCCGTCGCGCGACAGGTCCTTTTACTTAGAACTACTATGGATAGAGGTTGGTCATTCGATGTTTTTTCCACTACACTATATTGTGGACTCTCAGAAAAGCTTGCTCAGCTCACATTTGTTCTTATCGTCTGCCAAGAGTGGATTGAGTTAAATTGACATGGTCTTTCGTGTTAGTCTGAGCTTTGGCCTCGGGCCATTGTTAGGGCTGTCGAAATTTCCATCTAACCCACACCCACCTAGTAGCAGACATGACATGTATTATGTAAATATCCCACCGTTCTTGGAGTTTTCTTCAGAACACGTGGGTTTTGCCTCTTATTAGCACGCCTAATTTATTAGGTGTTGTCGGTTGTGCTTGTTTTGATTCCTTAATGGTATATGCGGTTCGATGATAATGCGGGCAGCCCTCTATTGGCCAAGTTGTCAACGGATGGGTTTTCCTCCTCTAATAGAGTGACAACCGATTCATAGGTGAATGGGAGAATTCTTTCCCATCTTGTGTATCGGTGTCATTGCCAAAGATTATGCGGGCTATGAGTGCATGTTATAAAATTTTTACCATTGCTATTCTCCTTGGCTCTCCTCGTTTATTGCATTGAATTCTCCTTTGAGCTCATGTGATTGCAATGGGAAGGCAATGTTGATTTCCGTATGGATCTCTTTATTGTGCTCACTTCGTTTTGTTGGCTCTCGATCGGAAGCTTCATGTTCTTCACGGATGTAACCATTCATGGATGGACCAAATGATTGTAGGCAGTAGAGTAGAATGTTTCAGATTCTGATCGAATCCGCTTTGCCTAGGGTCATCTGTGCTGGTTATGGAAGTGATTTTTAGGACGTTTCTAGAGAGTAGGGGTGGCGACAGCACTCGGTAATTTACACATTTCGTTGTGATCCCACTTCTCTCCTCAAAGCATCTTACACTTTACGGATGAAACCTTCGGTGGGATGGACCCATATGCGTGTAGGCTGCAGAGTGGAACGTTTCAGATTCTAATCAGATCCACTTGGCCTAGGGTCCTCCATCGGTGTTATGGAAGTGATTTGCAAGACATTGCTAGAGGCCCCCTGTATATAGCTTGATTCTTTGTGTTCTCTCTTCAAAGCGTGTTTCGCTTTACGGATGTAACCTTTGGTGGTTGACCCATATCTGAGTGGGTGCTGACGAGTGAGTTTTTAGGCCGTAGAGTGGAACATTTCAGATTCTGATCGTATCCGCTTATCCTAGGGTCCTCCATCGGGGTTATGGAAGTGATTTGCAAGACATTGCTAGAGGGGAGGTGCTGCGGAATCCCCCTTGTATATAGCTCGAATCGTTGTGTTCTCTCCTCGAATCCTGTCACGCTTTACGGAAGTAACCTCTGGTGGTAGACCCATTTTTTGAGTGGGCACCGACGAGTGAGTTTTTAGGCCGCAAAGTGGAACGTTTCAGATTTTGATCGTATCCACTTGGCCTGGGGTCCTCCATCGAGGTTATGGAAGTGATTTTCAAGACATTTCAAGAGGGGAGGCACTACGAAAGCCCCCATATATAGCTCCAGTTCATTGTGTTCTCCCTTCGAATCCTGTCACGCTTTATGGATGTAACCTCTGGTGGTTGACCCATATCCGAGTGGGCACCGATGAGTGAGATTTTAGGCCATAGAGTGGAACGTTTCAAATTTTGATCGTATCCACTTGACCTGGGGTCCTCCATTGGGGTTACGGAAGTGATTTTTAAGACATTGTTAGAGGGGAGGCGCTGCGAAAGCCACCTGTATATAGCTCCGGTTTGTTGTGTTCTCTCTTCGAATCCCGTCACGCTTTACGGAAGAAACCTTTGGTGGTTGACCCATATTCGTGTGGGCACTGAGGAGTGAGTTTTTAGGCCTTAGAGTGGAACATTTCAGATTTTGATCGTATCCACTTGGCCTTGGGTCCTCCATCGGGGTTATGGAAGTGATTTGTAAGACATTGCTAGAGGGGAGGCGCTACGGAAGCCCCCTGTATATAGCTCCGGTTCATTGTGTTCTCCCTTTGAAGCCTATCACGCTTTACAGATGTAACCTCCGGTGGTTGACCCATATCCGAGTGGGCACCGACGAGTGAGATTTTAGGCCGCAGAGTGAAACGTTTCAGATTCTGATCATATCCACTTGGCCTGGGGTCCTCCATCGGGGTTATAGAAGTGATTTGCAAGACATTGCTAGAGGGGAGGCGCTGCGGAAGCCGCCTATATATAGCTCCGGTTCATTGTGTTCTCCTTTCGAAGCTTGTCATGCTTTACGGATGTAACCTCCAGTGGTTGACCCTTATCTGAGTGGGCGCCGACGAGTGAGATTTTAGGCCGCAGAGTGTAACGTTTCAGATTCTGATCGTATCCACTTGGCCTGGGGTCCTCCATCGGGGTTACAGAAGTGAATTGCAAGACATTACTAGAGGGGAGGCACTGCGCAAGCCCCCTACATATAGCTCTGATTTGTTTTGTTCTCTCTTTGAAGCTTGTCACGCTCTACGGAAGTAACCTCTGGTGGTTGATCCACATCCGAGTGGGCGCCGACGAGTGAGTTTTTAGGCCGCAGAGTGGAACATTTCAGATTCTGATCGTATCCACTTGGCCTAGGGTCCTCTATCGAGGTTTTGGAAGTGATTTGCAAGACATTGCTAGAGGGAGGGTAGGCGCGCTCATTTTGCTTGTGTTCTTTTTGATGTTCCCCTTCTACTTCTGTTTTACCTCTCTCGTCGGAGGCTTTTACGTTGCGGGGAAATATCCTTTGGAGGTCCATATATGCCCTTTTATGGCAATGATGTGGAATGTTTCAGATTCTGATCGGATCTCACGTTGCCTAGGGTCCTCCGTTGGTCTTATTTTACGTGTTTTGTAAATTCCTCGAGGAGAAGGGTAGTAATCAAATCGGGTCGAGGTTGGTTAGTCCAGACAGTCTGCGCCCTTTGAACATGCGTAGGGGGCTATACTGGGTAAGGACGTCCCTAAGCAGTCTTATAATTGAGGTGGCTGCATGCACAGTGCATTCTTTGTGGCCTATGTTTATCGCAAGCAATTTTTCTTCGAGGCTTAGGGTAAAGGGCTTCGTACGGGACATGCTTCCCAGATGCCTGTGAACTGAATCTCATTATCGATGTGCTCCGGCCCTATACAGTCTATCTACCCCCAAAGATGTGAAGTTTTATGAGGTTCTATATGCCCCCGTCGTGTTTTTGCCACGACATTTGATGCGCCAACGGGTTCATTGGAAAATATATAATGCTCATCGGTGTTGAAAATGTTGGAAGCACGTGGAGATCTTCAATGGTTGCCTACCTTTCCGCATCGACATCTGAGCTCGAGGTGTGGGTTGATTCGATGTTTTCTGCAAGAGAGGAGGAATTTGATATGTTTCTTTCGCATTTGTGTGGGTCTCGTCGCACCTTTTGAAGGCCTCCGACGTCCCGTGCGTGGAAGGGAGCCACCTCATCAATCCTGCCAGTAGTCATATGCTTGTCTCAAAGATTAAACCATGCATGTCTAAGTATGAACTATTTCAGACTGTGAAACTACGGATGGCTCATTAAATCAGTTATAGTTTCTTTGATGGTACCTTTACTACTCAGATAATCGTAGTAATTCTAGAGCTAATACGTGCACAAAATCTTGACTCTTGGAAGGGATGCATTTATTAGATAAAAGGCCGGCGCGGGCTTGCCCGCTACTCCGATGATTCATGATAACTCGACGGATCGCACGGCCTTTGTGCTGGCGACGCTTCATTCAAATTTATGCCCTATCAGATTTTGATTGTAAGATAGATTCCTACCATGGTGGTGATGGGTGACGGATAATTAGGGTTTGATTCCGGAGAGGGAGACTGAGAAACGGCTACCACATCTAAGGAAGGTAGTAGGCGCGTAAATTACCCAATCCTGACACGGGTAGGTAGTGACGATAAATAACAATATTGGGCTCATCGAGTCTGGTAATTGGAATGAGTACAGTCTAAATCCCTTAACGAGGATCCATTAGAGGGCAAGTCTGGTGCCAGCAGCCGTGGTAATTCCATCTCCAATAACGTATATTTAAGTTGTTGCAGTTAAAAAGCTTGTAGTTGGATCTTGGGTCGTCACGGTTGGTCTGCCTACTCGGTGTGCGCTGGCCCTCACGTCCCTTCTGCCGGCGGCGTGCTCCTGGCCTTAATTTTCTAGGTCACGGTTCTGACACCATTACTTTGAAAAAATTAGAGTGCTCAAATCAATCCTACGCTCTAAATACATTAGCATGGAATAACGTGATAGGAGTCTAGTCCTGTTCCGTTGGCTTTCGGGACTGGAGTAATGATTAATAAGGACTATCAGGGGCATTCATATTTCATTGTCAGAGGTGAAATTCTTTGATTTACGGAAGACGAACCACTGCGAAAGCATTTGCCAAGGATGTTTTCATTAATCAAGAACGAAAGTTGGGGGCTCGAAGATGATCAGATACTGTCCTAGTCTCAACCATAAATGATGCCGACTAGGGATCGGCAGATGTTGCTCTAAGGACTCTACCAGCACCTTCTGAGAAATTAGAGTGTTTGGGTTCCAGGGGGAGTATGGTTGCAAGGCTGAAACTTACAGGAATTGACGGTACCAGGATTGGAGCATGTGGCTTAATTTGACTCAACACAGGGAAACTTACCAGGTCCAGACATAGTAAGGATTGACAGATTGAGAGCTCTTTCTTGATTCTATGGGTGGTGGTGCATGGCCGTTCTTAGTTAGTGGAGTAATTTGTCTGGTTAACTAGCTACGCGGAGGTTTCCCTTCGTTGCCAACTTCTTAGAGGGACTATGGCCGTTTAGGCCATGGAAGTTTGAGGCAATAATAGTTCTGTGATTCCCTTAGATGTTCTGGGCCACACGCGTACTACACTGATGCAACCAACGAGTTTTTCTCCCTGGTCCGAAAGGTTCAGGAAATATTTCCAAATTACATCGTGATGGGGATAGACCGTTGCAATTATTGATCTTCAACGAGGAATTCCTAGTAAGCGCGAGTCATCAGCTCACGTTGACTACGTCCCTGCCCTTTGTACATACCACCCATCGCTCCTACCGATTGAATGATCCGGTGAAGTGTTCGGATCGCGACGACGGTGGTGGTTTCCGTCGCCAATGTTTCGAGAAGTTCATTGAACCTTATCATTAAGAGGAAGGAGAAGTAACAAGGTTACTGTAGGTGAACATGCGGTAGGATCATTGTCATTTTAAAAAAAAAACCATGCAGGGGAGTGGGCGTGTTCGGCACGTCCGGTGCATCTCCTCCCCGTCCCCCGCTCTTGGGGGAGTTTGGACTAGAGTTCCGGATGCTTTTCCCTTTGCAATGCCTCGGGGGTCCCCTTCGCTAGCTTTCTCTTGGGTGGGCGTTCCGGTCTTTGCAAGTTATTCTCCTGCGGTTCGGGTTATTACAAGGGTGAGTGCCAGTGTCATCTATAGTGTGGCTATGCGAGGGGCTCGTTTTCGGCTGCAGTGGGTGCACCAGCGACTCTGTTCGTTTGGCAGTCCTGCTCCTTTACGGTTGAAGGGTCCCAGAAATTTCCACCTGCTAGGCGGTTCCTTGCAAATGCCCGTGGCTGCTTTGAAGATCGTTGAACATTTTCCAATCTACAAAGCAACTGTAACCCCCCGAAGTGTTTCCAGGTAGGTTATGCCGTACAGATTATTTTGTGCCTTTAGACAGGTGCACCTGCGTACGTTGCCGGGCGGGATGACAGTCCACTGGTTCCGTTCTCATCTGTTCGGTCTCCGGCCTTTCGACACTCCAAGGTGGGGACACCCTTTCTCTGATTTCCCCTACGAGGCATCGCCTCTAGTTGCGGGGGGTGTCGAGTGGAGGTGCGTGTCATAACACTCAACACATCGGTGCGGATTACACCAAGGATCTGATAAATAGCTGTGCGGGCTACCACGATGAAGAATGTAGCGAAATGTGATATTTAGAGTGAATTGTAGAATCTCGTGAATTATCGAGTCTTTAAACGTAAGTTGCACCCGAGGCCTCAGCCGAGGGCACGTCTGCTTGGGCGTCGCAATCTAAAATTGACTTCACCCGTTCCTCGGTAGGAGGATCAGAGATGGCTGTCCGTGCCCACTAGCGGCGCGGTCGGCTTAAATGAGCACGAGATTTGTGGTCGATGTCACGATGAGTGGTGGCCAATGTTGGTTGGCGTTGGATTGTGGCATGAGGTCATAGATTTGTGTAGAACTTTAATCGTTGTTAGTTGTGACTCTTCCGCAGGAGGTTGTGTCCCAAATTTTGCGGCCCCAGGTCAGGCGCGAGTACCCGCTGAGTTTAAGCATATCACTACACGGAGGAAAAGAAACTTACAGGATTCCCCTAGTAACAGCGAGCGAACCGGGAAGAGCCCAACATGAAAATTGGCCGATCTACATGCCGAATTGTATTCTGTAGAAGCATCCTCAGCGACGGACTAGGCCCAAGTCCCCTGGAAGGGGGAACCAAAGAGAGTGAGAGCCCCGTTTGGCCCAGACCCTGTTGCACCACGAGGCAATGTCGACGAGTCGGGTTGTTTGGGAATGCAGCCCTAATCGGGTGGTAAATTCTGTCCAAGGCTAAATATGGGAAAGAGACTAATAGCGAACAAGTACCGCGAGGGAAAGATGAAAAGGAATTTGAAAAGAGAGATAAAGAGTGCTTGAAATTGTCAAGAGGGAAGCGGATGAAGGTTGGCAATGCTCCCCGGTCGGATGCGGAACGGTGTGAGCCGGTCCACCACTCAGCTCGGGGAGTGCGTCAGTGCAGGCCATCGTGGCAGTACAAGCATGGCTTTTAAGCTGTTGAGTGTACCTCTGTCGCGGCCGTCGTGGAACGAAGCGTGCACCTTTGGTGGGCCCTCGGGCACATGCGTGCTCATGGCACTGGCTTGCAGGCTTTCCATCCAACCTGTCTTGAAACACGAAGTAAGGATTCTAACATGTGTGTGAGTCAGCGTGTTTGGAAACCCATGAGGCACAAGGAAGCTGACTGGCAAGAGCCCCTCTTTGGGCTACATCGCCGACCGACCGTGATCTTCTATGAAGGGTTTGAGTGCAAGCACACCTGCTGGGACCCAAAAGATGGTTAACTATGTAACGCCCTCGACCTATTCTCAAACTTTAAATAGGTAAGGTGGCGCGGCTGCTACGTTGAGTTGCACCACGGAATCGCGAGCTGTAAGTGGGCCATTTTTGGTAAGCAAAACTGGCGATGCGGGATGAACCGAAAGTCAAGTTACGATGCCAAATTGCGCGCTAACCCAGATCCCACAAAGGGTGTTGGTTGATTAAGACAGTAGGACGGTGGTCATGGAAGTCGAAATCTGCTAAGGAGTGTGTAACAACTCACTTGCCGAATCAACTCATCGGGGCAAGTGCCAGGCTCCGATGAGTAGGAGGACGCGGTGGTTGTTGTGAAACCTTGGGCGCGAGCCTGGGTGGACTGGCCCCTGGTGCAGATCTTGGTGGTAGTAGCAAATATTCAAATGAGAACTTTGAAGACTGAAGTGGGGAAAGGTTCCATGTGAACAGCACTTGGACATGGGTTAGTCGATCCTAAGATATGGGGAAGTCCTATATCAAGGCCACACTTTGCGCGATCATCGAAAGGGAATCGGGTTAATATTCCTGAACCGGGACGTGGTAGTGGATGGAAACATTAGGAAATCCAGAGACATCGGCGGGGGCCCTGAGAAGAGTTATCTTTTCTTTTTAACAGCCTACCCACCTTGAAATCGGTTCAACCAGAGATAGGGTCCAGCGGCTGGAAGAGCACTGCACGTCCTGCGGTGTCCGGTGTGCCTTCGGTGGCCCTTAAAAATATAGAGGACTATGTACCGTTCACACCGGGTCATACTCATAACCACATCAGGTCTCCAAGGTGAACAGCCTCTGGTCAATAGAACAATGTAGGTAAGGGAAGTCGGCAAAATGGATCCGTAACTTCGGGAAAAGGATTGGCTCTGAGGGCTAGGCCTAGGGGTCTACGCCTTAAACCTACGGGCTGATGTTGGCCTACCAAAGATGCTTCCGTGGCGAGGGCGGGCCGTCGCGTGCCTGTCAGGCGATGGCCGCAGGATGCTCCCCTTGTGGGGGCTTTCCCTAGGCGGTGCACAGCCAACTCAGAACTGGTACGGATAAGGGGAATTTGACTGTTTAATTAAAACAAAGCATTGCGATGGTGCCTGCAGATTCTGACGTAATGTGATTTCTACCCAGTGCTCTGAATGTCAAAGTGAAGAAATTCAACCAAGCGCGGGTAAACGACGGGAGTAACTATGACTCTCTCAAGGTAGCCAAAAGCCTCGTCATCTAATTAGTGATGCGCATGAATGGATTAACAAGATTCCCACTGTCCCTATCTACTATCTAGTGAAACCACAGCCAAGGGAACGGGCTTGGCGGAATCAGTGGGGAAAGAAGACCCTGTTGAGCTTGACTCTAGTCCGACTTTGTGAAATGACTTGAGAGGTGTAGAATAAGTGGAAGCCATTTTGGCACAAGTGAAATACCACTAATTTTAACATTATTTTACTTATTCTGTGAGGCAGGGACGGGGCAATGCCCCTGTTTTTGGCCTTAAGGTGCGTCAAGGCGTGCCGATTTGGGTGAAAGACATTGTCAGGTGGGGATTTTGGCTGGGGCAGCACATCTGTTAAAAGATAACGCAGGTGTCCTAAGATGAGCTCAACGAGAACAGAAATCTCGTGTGGAACAAAAGGGTAAAAGCTCATTTGATTTTGATTTTCAGTACGAATACAAACCATGAAAGCATGGCCTATCGATCCTTTAGACTTTTAGAATTTGAAGATAGAGGTGTCAGAAAAGTTACCATAGGGATAACTGGCTTGTGATCCTTCGATGTCAGCTCTTCCTATCATTGTGAAGCAGAATTCACCAAGTGTTGGATTGTTCACCCACCAATAGGGAACATGAGCTGGGTTTAGACCATCGTGAGATAGGTTAGTTTTACCCTACTGATGATCCGCGCTATGATAGTAATTCAACTTAGTACGAGAGGAACCGTTGATTCACACATTTGGTCATCGTGCTTGGTTGAAAAGCCAGTGGCGTGAAGCTACCGTGTGTTGGATTATGACTGAACACCTCTAAGTCAGAATCCACACTAGATGGGGTGCATCTCTCTCTCTGATTGCATCGTGACCCACAGTAGGGGTGCTTTTTTGCCCCCAGGGGCCCGTGTCATTGGCGACCTCAAGTCGGTGCAACAACCTATCCGGGGAAACCTTGTATAACAATTTCAAGTGGTCGGCGAGAAGAATCCTTTGCAGATGACTTAAATAAGTGACGGGGTATTGTAAGTGGCAGAGTGGCCTTGCTGCCATGATCCACTGAGATTCAGCCCTTTGTCACCCCGATTCATATAACCCGAGACTGGTTGAAGAGTGGGGTTTCCACACAGCAGATGCAACTTTTGTTTTTGCGTGAGCGTAGGAGGGAGGAGTGGGGTTTCCACACTCAGCAGATGCAACCTTCTTCTCCTTTTTCCCAAGTATAGGAGGAGGAGGAGTGGGGTTTCCAGAGAAGAGATGCGATCTTTTTCTCTCTTTCTCTTTTTTTTTCCCAAGTATAGAAGAAGAAGAAGAAGTGAGGTTTCTGACGAAGAGATGTAATCTTCTACTCTCTCTGTTATTTTTTTGCCCAAGTATAGAAGAGGAAGAGGTGGGGTTTCCGTCGAAGAGATGTGATCTCCTCCTCTCCTTTTTTTTTTACCCAAGTATAGAAGAAGAAGAGGTGGGGTTTCCTGCGAAGAGATGTGATCTCCTCCTCTCTCTCTTTTTTTTTCCCCCAAGTATAGAAGAAGAAGAGGTGGGGTTTCTGGCGAAGAGATACAATCTCCTCCTCTCTCTTTTTTTTTTCCCAAGTATAGAAGAAGAAGAGGTGGGGTTTTTGACGAAGAGATGCGATCTCCTCCTCTCTCTTTTTCTTTTTCCCAAGTATAGAAGAAGAAGAAGAGGTGGGGTTTTTGACGAAGAGATGCGATCTCCTCCTTTTTTTCCTAAGCATAGAAGAAGTGGGGTTTCCGGAGAAGAGATGCGGTCTCCTCCTCTTCTTTTTTGCCTAAGCATAGAAGAAGTGGGGTTTCTAGAGAAGAGATGAGATCCCCTCTTCTTCTTTTTTTTACTAAGCATAGAAGAAGTGGGGTTTCTAGAGAAGAGGTGTTATCTCCTTTCTTCTTTTTTTTACCTAAGCATAGAAGAAAGTGGGGTTTCCAAAGAAGAGATGCGATCTCCTTTATTCCCCAAGTATAAAGTGGGGTTTCCAGAGAAGAGATGTGTTTTTTTTCCCAAGTATAAATTGGGGTTTCCAGAGACGAGATGTGTTTTTTTTTCAAACTATAAAGTGGGGTTTCCAAAGAGGAGAGGTGCTTTTCTTCCTGAGGTGTTTCTTTTTCCAAGTAGAAAGTGGGGTTTCTATGGAGGAGATGTGCTTTTTTTTTCCAAAGTATAAAAGTGGGGTTTCCGCAGAGCAGAGGTAGTTTTCTTCCTGGGTATAAAGTGTGGTTTCCATAGAGCAGAGGTGTTTTTCTTTCCAAGTATAAAGTGGGGTTTCCATGGAGGAGACGTGTTTCTTTTTCCAAGTAAAAAGTGGGGTTTCCACGGAAAATTTTGTGTGCGTGTGTCTTTTTTTTTCAAATTATAGAGTGGGGTTTCCACCCAGACACCGAGCTACAGTGGTGAACAAGGGATTGTGCCCCAAGATTCCCAAGCTAATGACGCATTCGGTGAGCCAAGTTTGGTGAGTTGATCCCCCGGAAGCTCACCTAGAGCCCGCCAAGCAGCACGCCCACGAACTCACCCAGTAGCTCTCCTGTGAGCTCGCTGAGTAGCACGACCGTGAGCAACTCGCCGGGTAGATCACATAGCAACTCACTTGGGAGCTCACCTAGAAGCCCACCCTGCAGTTCACCTTGCCAACTCGCCTGTAAGCTCACCTCAGAGTTCGTCGACCAGCTCACTTGGGAGCTTGCCACGTAGCTCACCTGGGAGCTCTCGCGATAGCTTGCCTTACCAACTCGTCTGACAGCTCACCTCAAAGCTTGCCAGGGAGCTCACCTTAGAGTAGCTTGCTAGGGAGCTCACCGAACAACTCGCCAAGCAGCTTGCCTAGGAGTTCACCGAGCAGCTTGCCTGGGAGCTCACCGAGCAGCTCTCCTAGGAGCTCGCGGAGTAGCTCGGTTAGGAAATCTTCTGGGAGCACCTCGGTTAGGAGATCTTCTCTGAGCTTTCCAAGAAAATCAACTTGAGCTTGCTTGTGAGCTCATTGATTAGCTCTTCTAGTAGTAGCACGCCAGTGAGCAGCTTATCGGGGAGCTCACCGAACAACTCGCCAAGTAGCTTGCCTGGGAGCTCACCAGGGAGCTCGGCAAGCAGCTCACCTTGGAGCTCGTTGAGCAACTCACCTGGGAGCTCACCTTGCTAACTCACCTGGGACGTCACCTTGCCAACTTGCCTTGAGCTCGATGAGGAGCTCACCTTGCCAACTCACCTGCAAGCTCACCTCAGTGTTCGTAGAGCAGCTTACCTGGGAGCTCGCAGCGCAGCTCACTCAGGAGCTCACCAAGCAGCTCTCTTGGGAGATCACCCTGCAGCTCACCCAGTAGCTCGCCTAGGAGGTCGTCAAGTAGCTCACCTCGGAGCTCGCCTGACATCTCACCTTTCCAACTCGCCCCTAGCTCACTGGGAAACTCACCTTGCCAACTTGTCTGGCAGCTCGCCTGTAAGATTACCGACAAGCTCACCCTATAGCAGCTTGTCGTGGAGCTTTCCTTCGTTCTCGCCGAACAGCTCGCCAAACAGCTTTCCTGGGATCTCACTGAGCAGCTTGCATGGGAGCTCACAGAGCAGCTCGGATGAGAGCTCACCGAGTAGCTCGCCAAATAGCTCCCATGGGAGCTCACCGAGCAGCTCACCTGGGAGCTCGGCATGGAGCTCACCAAGGAGCTCGCCGAGTAGCTCAACTTGAGATTACCCAGAAACTCACCTGGGAGCTTATCGACAGCTCGCCTTGCGAGCTCAACTTGAGCTCGCCCAGGAGCTCATCAAGCAGCTCACCCGAAAACTCGCATGGGAGCTCGCCTCTCAGCTCACCTTGCCAACTCGCCTTGAGCTCGTCTGGTAGCTCACCTCGGAGTTCATCGAGCAGCTCGCCAAGGAGCTCACCTTGGAGCTCGCTGAGTAGGCTAACTTGACCTCACGAGCAGCTCACCGAGTAACATCTCACCGGGGAGCTCGCCAAGTAGCTCGCTTGGGGGCTCGCCAAGTAGCTTTCCTGGGAGCTCACCAAGAAACTCGCCTGATAGCTCACCTTGCCAACTCGTCTGGCAGCTCACCTGTAAGATTGCTGACAAGTTCACCCTATAGCAGCTTACCATGGAGCTTGCCATACAGCTCGCCAAACAGCTTGCCTGGGATCTCATTCGGGGAGCTCACCGAAAAGCTCGCTTGGGAGGTCACCGAGCAGCTCGCCTTTGAGCTTGACTGGGAGCTCGCAGAGCAGCTCCGCTTGGAACTCATCGAGCAGCTCACATGGAAACTCACCTAGGAGCTCGCCTTGCCAACTCGCCTTGAGCTCATTTGGTAGCTCACCTCAGAGTTCATTGAGTAGCTCGCCTAGCAGCTCGTAACATAGCTCACTTGGGAGCTCACCCTAACAGCTCGCCTTGCCAACTTGTCTGGCAGCTCACCTGTAAGATTGCTGACAAGCTCGCCCTATAGCAGCTTGCCTCGGAGCTTGCCTTAGTGATCGCCATATAGCTCGCCAAACAGCTTGCCTGGGACGTAAGCTCAGAAGCTCGCGGTCTAGCTCACGTGGGAGCTCGCAGAGCAGCTCGGCCGAGAGCTCGCCAAATAGCTCTCATGGGAGCTCACCAAGCAGCTCGCCTGGGAGCTCAACGAGTAGCTCACCTAGGAGCTCGGCATACAGCTCGACTTGAGCTTGCCCAGAAACTCACCTGGGAGCTTGCCGACAGCTCGCCTTGCCAACTCACCGAGCAGCTCGACTTGACCTCACCCAGGAGCTGGTCAAGCAACTCACCCAAAAACTTGCATGGGAGCTCGCCTCTCAGCTCACCTTTCCATCTCACCTTGCCAACTCGCCTTGAACTCGTATGCTAGCTCACCACGGAGTTCGTCGAGCAGCTCACCCGGGAGTTCACCGAGCAGCTCGCCGAGTAGGCTAACTTGAGCTCGCGAGCAGCTCGCCGAGTAACATCTGGCCGGGGAGCTCACCAATTAGCTTTCTTGGGAGCTCACCAAATAGCTCGCCAAGTAGCTTGCCTGGGAGCTCACCGATCAGCTCGACTCGAGCCTGCCTAGGAGCTTGTCGGGTAGCTTGCCTGGGAGCTCACCTTGAGCTTGTTTAGTAGCTCGCCTGTAGGCTCACCTCGGAGTTTGTCGAGCATCTCTCCTAGTAGCAAGCTAAATAGCTCGCAACGCAGCTCACTCAGGAGATCAGCTTGCAAACTCGTCTGGCAGCTCACCTTGCAAACTCGTCTGGTAGCTGACCTGTAAGATTACTGACATGCTCACCCTATAGCAACTTGCCACGGAGCTTGCCTTGGTACTCACCGTACAGATCACCGTATAGCTTACCTGGGATCTCACCAAGTAGTTCGCATGGGAGCTCGCGGTTCAGCTTGCATGGGAGCTCGCGGAGCAACTTGGCTGAGAGTTCGCCGAGTAGCTCGCCAAACAGCTCCCATGGGAGCTCATCGAGCAGCTCACCTGGGAGCTCACCGACCAGCTCACCTAGGAGCTCAGCAAGCAGCTCACTGAGCAGCTCAAATTGAGCTTGCCCGGAAACTCACCTGGGAGCTTGCCGACAGCTCACCTTGCTAGCTCACCGAGTACCTTGGCTAGCTCACCGACTTGAGCTCACCCAGGAGCTCGTCAAGCAGCTCGCCTGAAAACTCACATGGGAGCTCGCTTGTCAGCTCGCCTTTCCAGCTCACCTTGCCAACTCACCTTGAGCTCGTCTGGTAGCTCGCCTCAGAGTTCATTGAGCAGCTCGCCAAGTAGCTCGCCTGGGAGCTCACCGAGAAGCTCGCCGAGTAGGCTAACTTGAGCTCGCGAGCAGCTCGCCGAGTAACATCTGGCCGAGGAGCTCACCAAGTATCTCGACTCAAGCTCTCCCGGGAGCTCGTCGAGAAACTCGCCTGGGAGCTTGCTTGACAGCTCACCTTGCCAACTCGCCTTGAGCTCGTCTGGTAGCTCGCATGTAAGCACCCCTCAGAGATCACCAGAAAGCTCACCTCGAAGTTCGTCGACCTGCTCGATTTAGAGCAGCTTATCGGGGAGCTCACTGAATAGCTCACTTGGGAGGTCACCGAGCAGCTCACCTTTGAGCTCGCTTGGGAGCTCGCAGAGCAGCTCTGCTGGGAGCTCTTTTGGGAGCTCGCCAATCAGCTCGACTTGAGCTCGCACTGGAGCTCATCAAGCAGCTCGCATGGAAACTCACCTGAGAGCTCACCTTCCCAACTCACCTTGAGCTCGTTTGGTAGCTCACCTGTAAGCTCACCTTGGAGTTCATTGAGCAGCTCGCCACGTAGCTTGTAACGCAGCTCACTCAGGAGCTCATCGAGCAACTCACTAGTGAGCTCGACTTGCCAACTTGTCTGACAGCTCGCCTGTAAGATTACTGACACGCTCAGCCTATAGCAGCTTGCCGCGAAGCTTACCTTGGTGCTCGTCGTACAGCTCACCATACAGCTTACCTGGGATCTCACCGAGCAGCTCACATGGGAGCTCTTGGTTCAGCTCGCACGGGAGCTCGCGGAGTATCTCACCAAACAGCTCCCATGGGAGCTCACCGAGCAGCTCACCTGGGAGCTCACCGAGCAGCTCACCTAGGAGCTCACCGAGAAGCTCACCTAGGAGCTCGACAAGCAGCTCGCTGAGAAGCTCGGCTTGAGCTTGCCTAGAAACTCACCTGGGAGCTTTTCGACAGGTCGCCTTACCAGCTCACCGAGCAGCTCGACTTGAGCTCGCGTAGGAGCTCGTCAAGCAGCTCACCCGAAAACTTACATGGGAGCTCGCCTTTCTAGCCCACCTTTGCAAAGTAGCTCGCTTGGGAGCTCACCAAGCAGCTCGCCAAGTAGCTTGCCTGGGAGCTCACCGACCAGCTCGACTTGAGCTCACCCGAGAGCTCATCAGGCAACTCACCTGGGAGCTCGCCTGACAGCTCGCCTTGTCAACTCACCTTGAGCTCGTCCTGTAGCTTGCATGTAAGATCACCTAAGAGATTACCGACAAGCTCGCCTCAGAGTTCGTCGAGCTGCTTGACCTAGAGCAGCTTGTTGGGGAGCTCGCCAAACAGCTCGCTTGGGAGGTCACTGAGTAGTTCACGTTTGAGCACTCCTGGGAGCTCGCGGAGTAGCTCCGCTGGGAGCTCTTTTGGGAGCTCGTCGTACTCGCCAAGTAGCTCACATGGGAGCTCGCCAGGTAGCTCGACTTGAGCCTACACAGGAGGTCATCGAGTAGCTCGCCTGGGAGCTCGCCTTGCCAACTCGCCTTGAGCTCGCTAAGGAGCTCAACATGCCAACTCACCTCGAGCTCATTTGGTAGCTCACCTATAAGCTTGCCTCGGAGTTCATTGAACAACTTGCCTGGCAGCTCACAACGCAGCTCACTCGGGAGCTCGCTGAGCAACTCACCCAGGAGCTCGCCTTGCCAACTCATCAGGGAGCTCGCCTGTAAGATTGCTGATAAGCTCACCCTATAGAAGCTTTCCGCGGAGCTTACCTTGGTGCTCGACATACAGCTTTCCTGGGATCTCACCGAGTAGCTCGCATGGAGCTCACGGTTCAGCTCGCGCAAGAGCTCACGAAGCAGCTCGGCTGAGAGCTCGCCGAGTAGCTCTCCAAAAGGCTCCCATGGGATCTTATCGAGTAGCTCACCTAGGAGCTCGGCATGGAGCTCAAGCATCTCGCCAAGGAGCTCGCCGGGTAGCTCAACTTGAGCTTGCCCAACTCACCCTGGGAGCCAAGCTTGCATTGCCAGCTCGAGCAGCTCGACTTGAGCTCACCCGGTAGCTCACCTCTAGCTCAAGCTCTCGCTTGAGCTCATTTGGAGCTTCAGAGTCGAGCAGCTCGCCAAACTCACCTGCTCACCGAGTAGGCTGAATAGCTTGAGCTCACGAGTACGAGTAACATCTCGCAGCTCACTCGGGCAGCTCGCTGAGCTCACCAACTCACCCAGGAGCTCGTCAGGCAACTCGATTGGGAGCTCACCTTGCGAACTCAACTTGCAGCTCGTCTGGTAGCTCGCCTTGCCAACTCATCAGGGAGCTCGCCTTGTAAGATTGCTGATAAGCTCACCCTATAGAAGCTTTCCACGAGCAGCTTACCTTGGTGCTCGACATACAGCTTTCACCTGGGATCTCACCGAGTAGCTCGCACACTTGGAGCTCACTAACAGCTCACCCCAGTCCAGCTTCCTGCCGAGCTTAACTTTGGTTCAGCTCAGCGCAAGAGCTCACGAAGCAGCTCGGCTGGGAGCTCAGAGCTCGCCGAGTAGCTCTCCAAAAGGCTCCCATGGGAGCTCTTACCGAGTAGCTCACCTAGGAGCTCGGCATGGAGCTCAACAAGCATCTCGCCAAGCTCACCCTAGAGCAGCTTGCTGGGGAGCTCGCCAAACAACTTTCCTGGGAGCTCAGGGAGCAGATCAACCGGGAGCTCGCCGGGTAGCTCAACTCGATTGGGAGCTCGCCTTGCCCGGAAACTCACCTTGGGAGCTTACGTCGACAGCTTGCATTGCCAGCTCACCGAGCAGCTCGACTTGAGCTTCACCCGAAAACTTGCATGGGAGCTCACCTCTTAGCTCAGCTTTCCAGCTCACCTAAAGCTGTTTGGCAAGTCACTGAGCTCATTTGGTAGCTCACCTCAGAGTTCGTTGAGCAGCTCGCCAAGTAGCTCACCTCCTGGGAGCTCACCGAGTAGCTCGCTGAATAGGCTAACTTGAGCTCACGAGTAGCTCGCCGAGTAACATCTCGCCGGGGAGCTCACCAAGTAGCTCGCTTGGGAGCTCACTGAGCATCTCGCCAAGTAGCTTTCCTGGGAGCTCACCGATCAGCTCGACCTGAGAACACCCGGGAGCTCGTCAGGCAACTCGATTGGGAGCTCGCCTTGCCAACTCACCTTGAGCTCATCTGGTAGCTCGCATGTAAGATCACCTAAGAGATTACCGACAAGCTCACCTTAGAGTTTGTCGAGCTGCTCGACCTAGAGCAACTTGTCGGGGAGCTCACCGAACAGCTCGCTTGGGAGGTCACCGAGCAGCTCACCTTTGAGCTCACCTAGGAGCTCGTGGAGCAGCTCTGCTAGGAGCTCTTTTGGGAGCTCGCTGTACTCGTCAAGTAGCTCATATGGGAGCTTGCCAAGCATCTTGACTTGAGCTCGCATGGGAGCTCATCGAGCAGCTCACCTGGAAACTTGCCTTGTCAACTTGTCTTGAGCTCGCTAAGGAGCTCACCTTGCCAACTCGCCTTAAGCTCATTTTGTAGCTCACCTGTAAGCTCACCTCGAAGTTCATCGAGTAGCTCACCTAGCTGCTCACCACGTAGCTCGCTGAGTAGCTCACTTGGGAGCTCACCTAACAGCTCACCCCATTCCAGCTTCCTGCGGAGCTTGCCTTTGTGCTCGCCGTACAGCTTACCTGGGATATCACCGAGCAGCTCGCATGGGAGCTCGTGGTTCAGCTCGCGCGGGAGCTCGCGGAGTAGCTCGGCTGAGAGCTCACCAATTAGCTCGCCAAACAGCTCCCATGGGAGCTCACCGAGCAGCTCACATAGGAGCCCGCCATAGAGCTCGGCAAACAGCTCGCCAAGGAGCTCACCAGGAAGCTCGACTTGGGCTTGCCCAGAAACTCACCTGGGAGCTTGCCGACAGCTCACCTTACCAGCTCATCGAGTAGTTCGACTTGAGCTCACCCAAAAACTCGCATGGGAGCTCACCTGTCAGCTCCCTCAAAAACTCCCACGGGAGCTCGCCTGTCAGCTCACCAAACAACTCACCTTACCAACTCGTCTGACAGCTCACCTCAAAGATTGCTGACAAGCTCACCCTAGAGCAGCTTGCTGGGGAGCTCGCCAAACAACTTTCCTGGGAGCTCAGGGAGCAGATCAACCAGGAGCTCGCCGAGTAGCACGCCTGGGAGCTCGTAGAGCAGCTCGGTTGGGAGCTCACCTGGGAGCTCACAGGGAACCTCAGTTGGGAGCTCTTCTGCGAGCTCACGGAGTAGCTTGACTTGAGCATGCCTCTGAGCTCGTCAGGGAGCTCACCGAAAAACTCACCTGGGAGCTCGGATAATAGCCCACCCAGGAGCTTGTCGAGCAGCTCGACTTCAGCTCACTCGGGAGCTCGTTGAGTAGCTCGATTGACAACTTGCCTTGCCAACTCTCCTTGAGCTCACTAAGGATCTCACCTTGCCAACTCACCTTGAGCTCGTCTGGTAGCTCGTATGTAAGCCCACCTCAGAGATTACCAATAAGCTCGCCTTGGAGTTCGTCGAGTTGCTCAACCTAGAGCAGCTTGTCGAGGAGCTCGCCGAATAGCTCGTTTGGCAAGTCACTGAGTAGCTCACCTGGGAGCTCGGGGAGCAACTCCACTGGGAGCTCACCAAGCAGCTCACCTGGGAGCTCCTCAAGCAGCTCGACTTGAGCTCACCCGGGAACTCATCGAGCAGCTCGCCTTGCCCACTCGCCTTGAGCTCGTTGAGGAGCTCACCTTGCCAACTCACCTTGAGCTCGTTTGTAATCTCACCTCAGAGTTCGTCGAGTAGCTCACCTAGCAGCTCGCCATGTAGCTCGCAACACAACTCACTCAAAAGCTCGCACGACATCTCACCGAGTAGCTCACCCGGGAGCTCGTCGAGTAACTCCCCTGACAGCTCACCTTGCTAACTCACATGGCAGCTCACCTGTAAGCTTGCCTCGAAGATTGCTGATAATCTCGCCCTAGAGTAGCTTTCCAAGGAGCTCACCGAGCAACTTGCCTCAGAGCTCACGGAGCAGCTCGCATGGGAGCTCGGGGAGCAGCTCACCTAAGAGCTCACCGAGAAGCTCGGTTGGGAGCTCTCCTAGGAGCTCGCAGAGCAGCTCGACTTGAGCTCGCTTGTGAGCTCGTCGAGTAGCCCATCGGGGAGCTCGCTGAACAACTTGCTAAGTAGCTCGCTTGGGAGCATGCCTTGCAACTCGCTTGGGAGCTCGTCGAGCATCTCACCTTCGAGCTTGCCTAGCAGCCTGCAAGGGAGCTCGACAAACAGCTCACCTAGGAGCACATCGAGCAGCTCGACTTCAGATCGGCCGGGAGATCACCTGACAACTTGCCTTGCCTCACCTTGAGCTCGCTGAGGAGCTCACCTTGCTAACTCGCCTTGAGCTCGTCTGGTAGCTCGCCTCAGAGTTTGTCGAGCAGCTTTCCTGGAAGCTCGCGTAATAGCTCACCTAGGAGCTCCCCGCCAAGCTCTCTTAGGAGCTCACCTAGCAGCTTACTTGGCAACTCGCCTGGGAGCTCGCATGATAGCTCGCCCTAGAGTAACTTACCGGGGAACTCGCCTTGGTTCTCGTCGAACAACTTGCCTGGGAGCTCATGGAGCAGCTCGGCTGGGAGCTCGCCGAGCAGCTCACTTGGGATCTCACAAAGCATCTTGGTTCGGAGCTCACCTGGGAGCTCGCGGAGTAGCTCGGTTGGGAGCTCGTGGAGCAGCTCGACTTGAGCGTGCTTGTGAGCTCGTCGGGAAGCTCGCCGAACAACTCACCAAGCAGCTCGCTTCGGAGCTCACCGATCAGCTCACCTTCGAGCTCGCCAAGCAGCCTGCGAGGGAGCTCACCTAGGAGCTCAGCTAATAGCTCACCCAGGAGCTTGTCGAGCAGCTCGACTTCATCTCACCTGAGAGCTCGTCGAGCAACTCACATGGGAGCTCGCCTGATAACTTGCCTTTCCAAGTCACCTTGAGCTCGCTGAGGAGCTCACCTTTCCAACTCATCTTGAGCTTGTCTGGTAGCTCGCCTTAGAGTTCGTTGAGCAGCTTGCCTGGGAGCTCGCATAACAGCTCGTCCGGGAGCATGTGCTTAAGGACTAAATCGGTTGAGTGGGTGTTGGTGCATGACCCAGAGGAGACTTAATGTCATCCAGATTGTGAACATGTGTAGCTTGCAGAGCTACAAAGTTTGGGGTGACTTGGTGCGAAGGGCGCATCGCAATGAGTAGGTGAGTCAAGAACATTGGACATAGCGAGCTCGTCGTAGAGCTCACCGTCGAGCTGCTCTGCGAGTTTAGAAATAATAAATGTTTTTTTTGTTTGATTCCTTATCCATCGCGTGGCAGCCCTTTTTACTTATAACTACTATGGGTAGATGTTACTCGTCTGATGATTTATCTTGTACGCAATGTTGGCTCATCGGTCAGTGAGTCGTATGGCTATCTTTGCGGCAAGCTATCACCCTGTCGAGCTACATTAAAATTCACCATTTTCAATATAACATTGTGCAAAATCTTGCGAGGTGAGAGGTTGGAAATGTGAAAATATCGATTCAGTTGGGGCTTTGCTAAGCGCGTCATGGCTCAGCTCTTGTATTCCAAAATTGGGAACATTGGACATAGATAGCTCGTCAAAGAGCCGGCCGTCGAGTTGCCATGCGAGCTAAAAAAAATGAATGTTTTTCTCGTTCGATTCCTTATCCATCGTGTGAGAGCCCTTTTTACTTATAACTACTATGGGTAGAGGTTGTTCGTCGGATGATTTTTCTTGTACCCAATGTTGGCGAGTCGGTCAGTGAGCCATATGGCTATCTTTACGGCGAGCAACGTTAAAATTCAACGTTGTGAATACAACGTTGTGCAAAATCTTGCGAGGTGAGATGTGGGAAATGTGAAAATATCGGTTCGGTTGGGGCTTTGTTAAGCATGCCATGGCTCAGCTCTTGCATTCCAAAATTGTGAACATTGGACATAGCGAGCTCGTCACAGAGCTCGCCGTCGAGCTAAAAAAATGAATGTTTTTTTCATTTGATTCCTTATCCGTCATGTGAGAGCCCTTTTTACTTATAACTACTATGGGTAGAGGTTGTTCGTCAGACGATTTTGCTTTTACCCAATGTTGGCGAGTCGATCAGTGAGCCGTACGGCTATCTTTTTGGTGAGCAATCACCACATCGAGATACATTAAAATTTAAATTTTTGAATATAACGTTGTGCAAAATCTTGCAAGGTGACATGTTGGAAACATGAAAATATCGGTCCAGTTGTGTGAGAGCCCATCAAGTTTCCCTCAGAGCTAAAAAAAAAATGAATGTTTTTCTCATTCGATTCCTTATCCGTTGTGTGAGAGCCCTTTTTACTTATAACTACTATGGGTAGAGTTTGTTCGTCGGATGATTTTGCTTTTACCCAATGCTGGAGAGTTGGTCGATGAGCTGTATGGCTATATTTGCGGTGAGCTATGTTAAAATTCAACATTGTGAATACAACGTTGTGAAAAATCTTGCGAGGTGACATGTTGGAAACGAGAAAATATCAGTTCGGTTGGGGCTTTGTTGAGTGCGTCATGGCTCAGCTCTTGCATTCCAAAACTGTGAACATTGGACATAGCGAGCTCGTTGCAGAGCTCGTCGCAAAGCTTGCCGTCAAGCTGCTCTGCGAGGGTAAAAAAAGTGATTTTTTTTTTCGTTCGATTCCTTATCCGTCATGTGAGAGCCCTTTCTACTTATAACTACTATGGGTAGAGGTTGTTCGTCAGACAATTTTGCTTCTACCCAATGTTGGCGACTCTTTCAGTGAGCCGTTTGGCTATCTTTGTGGCAAGCTACATTAAAATTCAACATTTTGGATATAACGTTGTGTAAAATCTTGCGAGGTGAGATGTTGGAAACATGAAAATATCAGTTTGTTTGGGGTTTTACTGAGCACGCCATGGCTCAGCTCTTGCATTCCAAAACCGGGAACATTGGAAATAGCAAGCTCGTCACAGAGCTCGCCGTCGAGTTGCCCTCAGAGCTAAAAAAAAATGAATGTTTTTCTCGTTCGATTCCTTATCCGTCATGTGAGAGCCCTTTTTACTTAGAACTACTATGGGTAGAGGTTGTTCCTCAGATGATTTTGGTTGTACCCAATGCTGGTGAGTCAGTCGGTGAGCCGTATGGCTATATTTTCGGTGAGCTACGTTAAAATTCAACATTGTGAATACAACGTTGTGTAAAATCTTGCGAGGTGAGATGTTGGAAACGTGAAAATATCGGTTCAGTTGGGGCTTTGCTGAGCGCACCATGGCTTAGCTCTTGCATTCCAAAACTGCGAACGTTGGACATAGCGATCTCGTCGCAGAGCTCGCTGTCGAGCTGCTCTGCAAACTAAAAAAAAAAGAATGTTTTTTTCGTTCGATTCCTTATCCGTCATTAGAGATCCATTTTTACTTATAACTACTATGGGTAGAGGTTTTTCTTTGGATGATTTTACTCGTACCCAGTGTTGGCGAGTCGATCAGTGAGCCATATGGCTATCTTTGCGGCAACCAGTCACCGCGGCGAGCTACGTTAAAATTCAACGTTGTGAATATAACTTTGTGCAAAATCTTGCGAGGTGAGATGTTGGAAACATGAAAATATAGTTTCAGTTGGGGCTTTACTGAGTGTGCCATGGCTCAGCTCTTGCATTCCAAAATCATGAACATTGGACATAACGACCTCGTCACAGAGCTCACCGTCGAGCTGCCCTGCGAGCTAAAAAAATTGAATGTTTTTCTCATTCGATTCCTTATCCATCATGTGAGAGCCCTTTTTACTTATAACTACTATGGGTAGAGGTTATTCGTCAGATGATTTTGCTTGTATCCAATGTTGGCGAGTCAGTCAGTGAGCCATATGGCTATCTTTTTCTGCGAGAAATATTCGTTGAGAGCTACATTAAGATTCAACGTTTTGAATATAACGTTGTGCAAAATCTTGCGAGGTGAGATGGTTGAAACGTGAAAATATCAGTTTGGTTAGGGATTTTTCTAAGCGCGCCATGGATCAAATCTTGCATTCCAAAATCACAAGCATTGGACATAGCAAGCTTGCCGTAGTGCTGGCCGTCGAGCTGACCTGCGAGCTAAAAAAAATGAATGTTTTTCTCATTCGATTCCTTATCTGTCGTGTGAGAGCCCTTTTTACCTATAACTACTATGGGTAGAGGTTGTTCATCAGATGATTTTTCTTGTACCCCATGTTGGCGAGTCGGTCGGTGAGCCGTATGGCTATGTTTGCGGTGATCTAATCTATGTTGGCGAAATAACTTTGTGCAAAATCTTACGGGGTGAGATGTTGGAAATGTGAAAATATCATTTCGGTTGAGGCTGTGCTGACCGCGGCATGGATCACCTCTTCCTTTCAAAATTTGCCAACATTGGATATAGCGAGTCAGTCTGTGAGCCGTATGGCTATCTATACGGCAAGCAATCGTCACGGAGATCTAAATTAGAATTCAACGTTTTGAATATAACGTTGTGCAAAATCTTGTGAGGTGAGAGGTTGGAAACATTAAAATATCGATTTAGTTTTAGCGTTAGTGAGATCACCATGGGTCAACACTTGCATTCAAAAATCACCCATATTGGGACATACCGAGCACGTGGTCTGGATAGTTTACGAACTAAAAAGATGAATGTTTTTCTCATTCGGATCCTTATCCGTCGCTTGACAGGCCTATTTACTTATAACTACTATGGGTGGACGTTGCTCTTAAGATGTTTTTTTCTTGTACCTTATGTTGGCGAGTCCGATAGTGAGGCGAATTGGAATATTTACATCGAGCAATGTCCTTTGCGAGGTACATTAAAACTGAACGTTTTGAATATAATCTTGTGCAAAAATCTTGCGGAGCGACACGAGAATATTATTTTTGATTGGAGGTTTTTTGAGCACGCCATGGCTCAACCTATGCAATCCGCGATCGTGAACATTTGACAAAACTAGATCATCACCGAGCGTGCCGGTGAGCTAATGTAGTTGCTACAAAAAAAAGAATGTTTTTGTCATTTGTATCCTTATCCGTCGCACGATAGGTCCTTTTACTTAGAACTACTATAGGGGGTTGATAATAACATCTCCCCCGCCAAGTTATAAGCTGTCTGAATTCCTTTTGAGTGCACTGAGCTATCCTACTACAAGTGAATGTTGGTAAATCAATGCAAGTGAATGTCATGCTATGTGAGTAAAGTGATGCAAGTTTAATACCGGTTAGCCCGTGGAGGAGGCTACCTGGTGTTTTTGTCTGAGTTCAGTTGGAAGGCGTATCAATGTGGTGGATTCGAGATAAGACTTGGATTTCGGATCTCTACTAGTGGGTCTAAGGACTAAGGCAGTGGATCATCAGGCTCAAGGCAAGTTGTGCTTTGAGTTGAATCGGTGGTATAGAGAGAGACAGTTCTGCGATCAGTATCCAGCAATTGGAAGAGTTTCGGTGGGGGTATTCAATATTTCCGAGTTGGGAGCAACATATGATCCAGTGATTGTGAGTCAAGACAGTGGAATGGTCTTCTTTTGCAGTGACCTGGGCAATATCGGTTTGACCGACCCAGTGTTTGTAAATACCGTTTGGGGCTTGCAAAGCCTTTGTAAAAACAGCTCAAGGAGCATTTTGTGGAAATATATGCTCTATTCTCTCACATTGTGGTTTGGTATTTTAAGTTGTGATGCTTTACACAGTTTGAATTATCACTCTTATATTAAACGTGCATTTTGGTAGTATGTATGTGTGCTAACTCGTATAGGTCTTCATTATTCCGTAATAGGTGTAGTCTTGGAGCTCCCTGGAGTGTCGTAGTGCCACACGGGTTATCGGAGTGAAACCCTGACCCCGTGATAGCTGGTATCAGAGAAATCCTATGAGTTAACCTTGCATAGCTAGTGCAAAGAGTGAGTTAGTGAACTAAGCGTACTATCAAGTAGTTTTACATAGATTCACCCACAATGGCTGACCGTGAAGAATAGGGCCAAGGGAGTGAACAAATGGATGAACCGAAGATAAGTAAAAGGGAACTCATAGCCGCGATTGACCGCAGAGTCACTGCATTAGAGGCTATTGACTCAGCGATGAGGATCGTTTACCTTGAATTAGAGTTGTTTGATGCAAACAACCAACTCAGAGAGAGTTCTATCAACCAGAAGAAGCTGGCCGATGACCTAATGCTTATCAAGAGTCTCCTTACAGCAGGAGGACACGGTTCTACTACAAAACTGAAGGTTCGTGAGCTGGAACCTTATGATGGGCAAAGAGATGATAAAATCCTTGAGAACTATTTTTGGGATGTGGATGAATATTTGTCCAACTTGATAGGCCTCACAGATGAGGTGAAATTGAGAACAACAGCCACATATCTTACAGGAAGTACTAAGTTATGGTGGCGAACCCTTGCCGAGGAAAAGAAAGCCGGCAGGTTGTTGATTCAAATTGATACTTGGGACGAGCTCAAGTCAGCTCTTAAAGACCAGTTCCGTCTAGGGAACTCAGCCTAGATGGCAAGAATGGAACTCATGGAGCTTAAGCAAATAGGTAAAGTGAGGGACTACATCAAGTCCTATCAAGCGTTGATGTTAGAAATCAAATACATGTTAGACGTGGATAACTTGTTTCAGTTTATGAAAGGTTTACAACAATGGGCACAAATAGAGTTATGTAGGTAAAATGTTCAGACATTGTTGGATGCCATCGCAGTGGCTGATCGCTTGCTTGATTATAGATCAGAAACATCTAGCAAGGTTGGTGTTGAGCAAATTAGAGGCAGGCAGAAAATGTAGTAGACTCAGAGTAAGGGGTCTCTTAGGGGATCGTGTTCTAAGTCAGCCTCGAGGAACTCCAAGTCTCAAGACATGGAAAAAGGGAGTTCTTCGTCAGGAAACAGTAAGTGGAGTGCTAAGACGTAGTACTTAGTAAAGTGTCCTACGAGAAACTCGGCTCCTGATCAAACATCTAAGAGAACACCTATCATATGTTACGTTTATGGGAAGAATCATAAAGTAATATTTTACTCGAAACGTCAACGCGTGAGTGTAGTTGATGGTGTAGAGTTAGATCGGTCTACTCCTCCTCAAGAGTTAGGAGCGAGCAGGCTACTCAACGCTCTTGACGAGGTTGAGGAAATGCTGACCACGGCGGTGAATAACACAAGATTGATATTTGTTGAAGCTACACATCAGGGAAAGGTAACAACAGCATTGGTGGACACTGGGGCCACGCATAACTACCTTACACCTGATAGAGTGAAGAAGATGGGCCTGAAGTATGAGAAAACTACAGGGCTTTTTAAGACTATCAACTCACTGTTGAAAGAATTATCAGGAATAGCTCAAGGAGTTACTCTGCAAATCGGAGAGTGGCATGGCCACGTAGATCTCCATGTCATTCAGATGGATGACTTCAAGATGATCTTTGGGCAAAATTTCGTGCGTCAAGCTAAGGCAGCAGTTATTCCGCACTTGGATTGTTTGGTCCTTATAGACTACAAGCAACCATGCATGGTAAATGCAGTTGAAAGATGGCAGTCAGCGAAATCACAACAGGTGCAGTTTACATCCGCAGCAAGCATGACGAAGGCAACAAAGAAGAAGGGCCAGGAGCCCATGTATTTGGCTGCACTCCTTGGAGGCTGGGACAAAGATGATGGTAAGTGCACCCCCATCCTGCCTACAGTGGATAGTGTCATTAGAGAATTTGAGGATCGTATGCCGAAGGATTTACCACCAGAATTACCACAGAGAAGGGCTATTGATCATCAAATCGAGATAGAGCCAAGGGCGAGGCCCCCAGCTCATGCTCATTACAGATTGTCTGGCCTATAAATGGTAGAACTTAAGAAACAGTTGGGCGAGTTAATGTCTGCTGGCTACAGCAGACCATCAAGGTCACCCTACGGATCACCAATGTTGTTTCAGAAGAAAAAGGATGGGGAGTTGCGATTGTGTGTTGACTTTCAAGCTCTCAACCGTTTGACAAGGAAAAACAGATATCCGGTACCATTGATTGCAGATTTTTTTGACCGCCTCATAGGGGCGCGTTACTTTTCTAAATTGGAATTGAAACAAGGTTATCATCAAGTTCGCATAGCAGTAGGAGATGAAGAGAAAACCACCTGTGTGACCACGTATGGTTCCTACGAGTTCATGGTGATGCCTTTTGGGCTTTGTAACACCCCGGCCACCTTCTGTACTCTAATGAACAATGTGTTCCGTCCATTGTTGGACAAGTCAGTGGTTATATACCTTGATGACATTCTAGTGTACAGCAAGTTGATGGAGGATCACAAGGCTCACCTGGCTGAAGTGTTAGAGTTGTTAAGACAGCACAACCTCTATGTCAAAAAGGAAAAGTGTCAATTTACACAAGAAGAAGTAAATTTCCTTGGCCACGTTGTTGGCAAGGGAGTCATTAAACTGGATCCGGAGAAGCTAAGAGCCATAGAAGATTGGGAATCTCCAAAGAATTTCCACGAGGTGAGGCAATTTTTGGGCCTAGCAACGTATTACAGAAGGTTTGTGCAGGGCTTTTCAAGGTTGGCTGCCCTGCTGGTTTGAGAAGCAGCAAGAAGCGTTTGAGAAGCTTAAGCAGAAACTTACATTAGAGCCTATCCTAGCGCTTCCAGATTATGGGAAGCCATTTTAGGTGCAAATAGATGCATCTGATTACGCCATTGGGGGAGTCCTCATGCAGGAGGGTCACCCCGTTTCATTTGAGTCCAAGAAGTTGAATGATCAGGAACGGAATTACCCGGTTCATGAAAAGGAGATGACTTTTATAGTGCACTGCCTGAGAGGTTGGCGCCACTATTTTTTGGGCACACCATTCGTAGTGAAGATGGAAAACATCTCCTCAACTTACTTTAAAACTCAAGCGAAGCTTACCCCTAAGCAGGAAAGATGGCAAGAATTCCTTGCTGAGTTTGATATGGAAATCACTTACAACCTAGGTAAGAAAAAAGTCGTTGCAGACGCACTCAGCCATAAGTCACAACTTGCAGCCATGACATAGAGTCCCGTTTCTATGCATACTGAGAGTTTAGTACATCTTGCAGAGGTGATGGTGGATCAGCTGAAAGAAGGGCTAACCCAGGATCCCTAGGCCATAGAGTTGGTTCGACAAATCTGGGAAGGTAGAACTTGGAAATTCTCGATCCGTGATGGAATGTTAGTCTTCACTCAGGGTAGGATCTATGTACCCCAAATGGGGGAAGTTGAGAAGGGAGTTTTTGTAAGAGTGCCATGACTCTGTATGGGCAGGACACCTAGGGAAAAAGAGAACTTTAGCACTCATGGAAAGAGGGTTTTACTGGCCGAAGATGAGAGAGGATGTTGATGAGTTTGTCTATTATTGTCTCACTTGCCAACAAGACAAACCAGTGTATAAGGCTCCCACAGGGACGCTACAAACCGTTTCTGATTCCTATTAGACCGTGGGTAAGCGTGAGCTTAGACTTCATCACTCAGTTACCCAAATTGGATGGAAAGAATAGCATTCTAGTGGTTGTAGATCGGTTTTCTAAATATGCCACTTTAATCGCATGTGAAGTGCCGTGCAGAGTAGAAGGTCCTTTTACTTAGAACTACTATGGATAGAGGTTGGTCATTTGATGTTTTTGCCACTATGCTATGTTGTGGACTCTCAGAAAAGCTTGCTCAGCTCGCATTTGTTCTTATTGTCTGCCAAGAGTGGATTGAGTTAAATTGATGTGGTATTTCGGGTCAGTCTGAGCTTTGGCCTCTAGCCATTGTTAGGGCTGTCAAAATTTTCATCTAACCCACATCCACCTAGTAACAGACGTGACATGTATTACACAAATATCCCACTGTTCTTGGAATTTTCTTCGGAACACGTGGGTTTTGCCTCTCATTAGCACGCCTAATTTATTGGGTGCTGTCGGTTGTGCTTGTGTTGATTCCTTGATGGTATATGCGGTTTGATGATAATGAGGGAAGCCCTCTATTGGCCAAGTTGTCAACAGATGGGTTTTCCTCCTCTAATAGAGTGACAACCGATTCATAGGTGAATGGGAGAATTCTGTCCCATCTTGTGTATCGGTGTCATTGCCGAAGATTATGCAGGCTATGAGTGCATGTTATAAAAAAATTTCCATTGGTATTCTCCTTGGCTCTCCTTGTTCGTTGCGTTGAATTATCCTTTGAGCTCATGTGATTGCAATGGGAAGGCGACGTTGATTTCCATATGGATCTCTTTATTGTGCTCACTTTGTTCTGTTGGCTCTCTCGATCGGAAGCGTCATGTTCTTCATGGATGTAACCATTCGTGGATGGCCCAAATGATTATAGGCAGTAGAGAGGAATGTTTTAGATTATGATCGGATCCACTTTTCCTAGGGTCGTTTGTGCTAGTTATGGAAGTGATTTGTAGGACGTTTCTAGAGAGTAGGGGTGGCGACATCGCTCGGTAATTTACATGTTTCGTTCTGATCCCGCTTCTCTCCTCAAAGCATCTTACGCTTTACGGATGTAACCTTCAGTGTGATGGACCCATATGCGTGTAGGCCACAAAGTGGAACGTTTCAGATTCTGATTGGATCCACTTGGCCTAGGGTCCTCCATCGGTGTTATGGAAGTGATTTGTAAGACATTGTTAGAGGCCCCCTGTATATAGCTTGATTCTTTGTGTTCTCTCTTCAAAGCGTGTTTCGTTTTACGGATGTAACCTTTGGTGGTTGACCCATATCCGAGTGGGTGCCAACGAGTGAGTTTTTAGGCCGCAGAGTGGAACGTTTCAGATTCTGATCGTATCCACTTGGCCTAGGGTCCTCCATCGGGGTTATGGATGTGATTTAAAGGACATTGCTAGAGGGGAGGTGCTGCGAAATCCCCCTGTATATAGCTCGAATCGTTGTGTTCTCTCCTCGAAGCCTGTCACGCTTTATGGAAGTAACCTCTAGTGGTAGACCCATTTTCTGAGTGGGCGCTGACGAGTGAGTTTTTAGGCTGCAGAGTGGAACGTTTCAGATTCTGATCATATCCACTTGGCCTAGGGTCCTCCATCAGGGTTACAGAAGTGATTTGCAAGACATTGCTAGAGGGGAGGCGATGCGTAACCCCCCTGCATATAGCTCCACTTCGTTATGTTCTCTCTTCGAAGCCTATCACGCTCTACGGAAGTAACCTCTGGTGGTTGATCCACAATTGAGTGGGCACCGAAAAGTGAGTTTTTAGGCCGTAGAGTGGAACGTTTTAGATTCTAATTGTATCCACTTGGCCTAGGGTCCTCCATCGGGGTTATGGAAGGGATTTGCAAGACATTTCTAGAGGGAGGGCAGGCGCGCTCATTTTACTTGTGTTCTTTTTGATGTTAGAATTCTACTTTTGTTTTACCTCTCTCGTCGGAGGCTTTTACGTTACGCGGAAATATCCTTTGGAGGTCCATATGTGCCCTTTTATGGCAATGATGTGGAATTTTTCAGATTCTAATCGGATCTCACGTTGCCTAGGGTCCTCCGTTGGTCTTATTTTATGCATTTTTTAAATGCCTCGACGAGAAGGATAGTAATCAAATCGGGTCGAGATTGGCTAGTCCAGATAGTCTGCGCCCTTTCAACATGCGTAGGGGGCTATCCTGGGTAAGGATGTCCTTGAGCAGTCTTATAGTTGAGGTGGCTACGTGCACGGTGCATTTTGTGTGGCCTATGTTTATCGCGAGCAATTTTGCTTCGAGGCTTAGGGTAAAGGGCTTCGTACGGGACGTGCTTCCCAGATGCCTGTGAACCGAATCTCATTGTCGATGCGCTTCAGCCCTATGCAGTCTATCTACCCCCGAAGATGTGAAGTTTTATGAGGTTCTTGATGCCCCAGTCGTGTTTTTTCCACGACATTTGATGCACCAACGGGTTCATTGGAAAATCTCTAATGCTCACCGGTGTTGAAAATGTTCGAAGCACGTGGAGATATTTAATGGTTGCCTACCTTTCCGCGTCGACATCTGAGCTCGAGGTGTGGGTTGATTCGATGTTTTCTGCAAGAGAGGAGGAATTTGATATTTTGCTTTCACATTTGTGTGGGTCTCATCATGCCTTTTGAAGGCCTCTGACGTCTCGTGCGTGGAAGGGAGTTACCTTTATTGATCCTGCCAGTAGTCATATGCTTGTCTCAAAGATTAAGCCATGCATGTCTAAGTATGAACTATTTCAGACTGTGAAACTGCAAATGGATCATTAAATCAGTTATAGTTTCTTTGATGGTACCTTTACTACTTGGATAACCATACTAATTCTAGAGCTAATACGTGCACAAAATCCCGACTCTTGGAAGGGACGCATTTATTAGATAAAAGGCTGGTGCAGGCTTGCCCACTACTCCAGTGATTCATGATAACTCGACGGATCACACGGCCTTTGTGCTGGCAACGCTTCACTCAAATTTCTTCCCTATCAACTTTCGATGGTAGGATAGAGGCCTACCATGGTGGTCACGGGTGACGGAGAATTAGGGTTCGATTCTGGAGAGGGAGCCTGAGAAACGGCTACCACATCCAAGGAAGGCAGCAGGCGCACAAATTACCCAATCCTGACACGGGGAGGTAGTGACAATAAATAACAATACTGGGCTCACCGAGTCTGGTAATTGGAATGAGTACAATCTAAATCCCTTAATGAGGATCCATTAGAGGGCAAGTCTGGTGCCAGCAGCCGCAATAATTACAGCTCCAATAACGTATATTTAAGTTGTTGTAGTTAAAAAGCTCATAGTTGGATCTTGGGTCGTCACAGTTGGTCTGCCTACTCGGTGTGCACTAGCCCTCACGTCCCTTTTACCGGCGGTGTGCTCCTGGCCTTAATTGTCTAGGTCATGGTTCTGGCACCGTTACTTTGAAAAAATTAGAGTGCTCAAAGAAAGCCTACGCTCTGAATACATTAGCATGGAATAACGTGATAGGAGTCTGGTCGTGTTCCGTTGGCCTTCGGGACCGGAGTAATGATTAATAGGGATTGTCGGGGGCATTCATATTTCATTGTCAGAGGTGAAATTCTTGGATTTATGGAAGAAAAACCACTGCGAAAGCATTTGCCAAGGATGTTTTCATTAATCAAGAATGAAAGTTGGGGGCTCGAAGACGATCAAATAACGTCCTAGTCTCAACCATAAACGATGTCGACCAGGGATCAGCGGATGTTGCTCTAAGGACTCCGCCAGCGGCTTAATTTGACTCAACACGGGGAAACTTACCAGGTCCATACATAGTAAGGATTGATAGATTGAGAGCTCTTTCTTGAATCTATGGGTGGTGGTGCATGGCCGTTCTTAGTTGGTGGAGTGATTTGGCTGGTTAATTTCGTTAACGAATAAGACCTCAGCCTGCTAACTAGCTACGCGGAGGTTTCCCTTTTTGGCAAGATGCTTAGAGGAACTATGGCCATTTAGGCCATGGAAGTTTGAGGCAATAACAGGTTTGTGATGCCCTTAGATGTTCTGGGCCGCATGTGTGCTACACTAATGAAACCAATGATTTTTTCTCCCTAGTCTGAAAGGTTTGGGAAATCTTGCCAAATTGCATCGTGACGGGGATAGACCATTGCAATTATTGATATTCAATGAGGAATTCCTAGTAAATGTGAGTCGTCAGCTCGCGTTGACTACGTCCCTTCCCTTTGTACACACCGCCTGTCACTCCTACCGATTGAATGATCTGGTGAAGTGTTCGGATGGTGACGACGGTGGTGGTTTCCATTGCCGATGTTACGAGAAGTTCATTGAACCTTATCATTTAGAGGAAGGAGAAGTCGTAACAAGGTTACCGTAGGTGAACCTACGGTAGGATCATTGTCATTTTAAAAACTGAACTGTGTAGGGGAGTGGGCATGTTCGGCACGTCCGGCGCATCTCCTCCCTGTCCCCCGCTCTTGCGGGAGTTTCCACTGGAGTTCCGGATGCTTTTCCCTTTGGAATGCCTCAGGGTTCCCCTCTGCTGGCTTTCTCTCGGGTGGGCGTTCTAGTCTTTGCAAGTTGTTCTCCTGTGGTTCGGGTTATTACAAGGGTGAGTGCCATTGTTGTCTACAATGTGGCTATGCGAGGGGCTTGTTTTCGGCTGCAGTGGGTGGACCAGCGACTCTGTTCGTCTGGCAGTCCTGCTCCTTTGCGTTCGAAGGGTCCCAGCAATTTCAACCTGCTAGGTGGTTCCTTGCAAACGGCCGTGGCTACTTTGCAGACCGTTGAACATTTGTTAGTCTGCAAAGCAGCTGTAACCCCCCGAAGTTTTGCCAGGTAGGTTATGTCGTACAGATTATTTCATGCCTTTGGACGGGTGCACCTACGTACATCGCTAGGCGGGACGACCGTCCACTAGTTCCGTTCTCATCTATTCGGTCTCCGGACTTTCTACACTCCGGGGCAGGGACACCCTTTCTCCTATTTCCCCCATGGGGCATTTCCTCTGGTATCATAACACTCAATGCATCGGTGCAGATTGCACCAAGGATCTAATAAATAGCTGTGTGGGTTGCGCGCCACGCACGCGTCAGACTCACGACACCAATTAAATATAACTCTCGGCAACGAATATCTCAGATCTCTCCATGATGAAGAATGTAGAAAAATGTGATACTTAGTGTGAATTACAGAATCCCGTGAATCATCGAGTCTTTGAACGCAAGTTGCACCCGAGGCCTCGGCCGAGGGCACGTCTGCTTAGGCATCGCACTCTAAAATCGACTTCCCCTGTTCCTCGGTGGGAGGATCAGAGATGGCTATCCGGGCCCACCAGCATTGCGGTGGGCTTAAATGGGCACGAGATTTATGGCCAATGTCACGATGAGCGGTGGCCAATGTTACCAGGATTCCCCTAATAACGACGAGTGAACCGGGAAGAGCCCAGCATGAAAATTAGCCGATCTACGTGCCGAATTATAGTCTGTAGAAGCATCCTCAACGATGGCCTGGGCCCAAGTCCCCTAGAAGGGGGTGCTGGAGAGGGTGAGAGCCCCGTCAGGCCCGGACCCTGTTGCACCATGAGGCGCTGTTGACGAGTCGGGTTGTTTGGGAATGCAACCCTAATCGGGTGGTAAATTCCATCCAAGGCTAAATACGGGCGAGAGACTGATAGTGAACAAGTACCGCGAGGGAAAGATGAAAAGGACTTTGAAAAGAGAGTTAAAGAGTGCTTGAAATTGTTGGGAGTGAAGTGGATGGAGGCCGATGATGCTCCCCGGTCGGATGCGGAACGGTGTGAGCCGGTCTGCCACTCGACTCATGGAGTGTGTCAGCGCAGGCCATCGCGGTGGCACAAGCACAGCTTTTAGGCCGTTAAGCGTACCTCCATCGCGGTGGTCGTGGAATGAAGCATGTGCCTTTAGCGGGCCCTCGGGCACCTGCGCGATCGTGGTGCTGGCTTGCGGGCTTTCCATCTGACCTGTCTTGAAAAATAGACCAAGGAGTCTAACATGAGTGCGAGTCAGCGGGTTTGGAAACCCGCGAGGTGCAAGGAAGCTGACTGGTGAGAGCCCCTCTTTGGGGTGCACTGCCGACCGACCCCTGATCTTCTGTGAAGGGTTCGAGTGCGAGCACACCTGTTGGGAACCGAAAGATGGTGAACTATGCCTAAACAGGGCAAAGCCAGAGGAAACTCTAGTGGAGGCCCGTAGCAATACTGACGTGCAAATCATTCGTCTGACTTGGGTATAGGGGCGAAAGACTAATCGAACCGTTTAGTAGCTAGTTTCCTCTGAAGTTTCCCTCAGGATAGCTGGAGTTCACACGTGATTTTTATCGGGTAAAGAAAATGATTAGAGGCA
>CM034155.1:678685909-678700909 GCA_019776745.2 Taxus chinensis
GTTCGTCGAGTAGCTCACCTCGTAACCCACCGAGTAGGCTAACTTGAGCTCGCGAGCAACTCACCGAGTAACATCTGGCCAGGGAGCTTGCAAAGTAGCTCGTCTTAAGCTCACCCGGGAGCTCGTCGGGCAACTCACCTAGGAGCTCATCGGGCAACTCGCTTGGGAGCTCGCTTGACAACTCACCTTGCCAACTCACCTTGAGCTCGCCTTGCCAACTCACCTTGAGCTCGTCTAGTAGCTCACATGTAAGCACACCTCAGAGATTACCGACAAGCTCGCCTCGGAGTTTGTCAAGTTGCTCGACCTAGAGCAGCTTGTCGGGGAGCTCGCCGAACAGCTCGCTTGGGAGGTCACCAAGCAGTTCGCCCGGGAGCTCGCAGACTAGCTCTGTTAGGAGCTCTTTTGGTAGCTCGCCAAGTAGCTCGACTTGAGTTCGCATGGGAGCTCATCGAGCAGCTCGCATGGAAACTTTCCTGGGAGCTCACCTTGCCAACTCACCTTGAGCTCGTTTGGTAGCTCACCTTAGAGTTTGTCGAGCAGCTCGCCACGTAGCTCGCAACGCAGCTCACTCGGGAGCTCACCAAGAAACTCGCCATGGAGCTCACCTTGCCAACTCATCTGGCAGCTCACCTGTAAAATTGCTGACACGCTCACCCTATAGTAGCTTTCCGCAGAGCTTGCCTTGGTGCTCGCCGTACAGCTCGCCATACAGCTTGCCTAGGATCTCACCGAGTAGCTCGCATGGGATCTCATGGTTCAGCTCGCACGGGATCTCACGGAGCAACTCGACTGAGAGCTCGCCGAGTAGCTCGCCAAACAGCTCCCATGGGAGCTCACCGAGTAGCTCGCCTGGCAGCTCACCGAGCAGCTCACCTAGGAGCTCGGTAAGTAGCTCTCCCAAAAATTCACATGGGAGCTCGCCTTTCCAGCTCACCTTTCCAACTCACCTTGAGCTCGTCTGGTAGCTCGCCTTGGAGTTCGTCGAGTAGCTCGCCAAGTAACATCTCACCAGGGAGCTCACCAAGTAGCTCGCTTGGGAGCTCACCGAGTAGCTCGCCAAGTAGCTTGCCTGGGAGCTCACCGATCAGATCGACTTGAGCTCGCCCGAGAGCTCATCGGGAAACTCTCCTGGGAGCTCACCTAACAGCTCGCCTTGTCAACACACCCTGAGCTCATCTACTAGCTCACATGTAAGATCACCTAAGAGATTACCGAAAATCTCGCCTCGGAGTTCATTGAGCTGCTTGACCTAGAGCAGCTTGTCGGGGAGCTCGCCGAACATTTCACTTGGGAGGTCACTGAGTAGCTCACCTTTGAGCTTGCCTGGGAGCTCGCGGAGCAGCTCCACTGGGAGCTCTTTTGGGAGCTCGCCGTACTCACCAAGTAGCTCACATGGGAGCTCACTAGGTAGCTTGACTTGAGCTCACACGGGAGGTCATCGTGTAGCTCACCTGGAAACTCACCTGGGAGCTCGCCTTGCTAACTCACCTTGAGCTCGCTAAGGAGCTCAACATGCCAACTCACCTCGAGCTCGTTTGGTAGATCACCTGTAAGCTCGCCTCAGATTTTTTCGAGTAGCTTGCCTAGCAGCTCGCAACGTAGCTTACTCGGGAGCTCGCCGAGCAACTCGCCTGGGAGCTCACCTTACCAACTCATCGAGGAGCTCACCTGTAAGATTGCTAATAAGCTCACCGTATAGCAGCTTACCGCAGAGCTTACTTTGGTGCTCACTATACAACTTGTCTGGGATCTCACTGAGCATCTCGAGTGGGAGCTCACGGTTCAGCTCGCGCGGGAGCTCGCGGAGCAACTCGGCTGAGAGCTCACCGAGTAGCTCACCAAACAGCTCCAATGGGAGCTCACCGAGTAGCTCACCTAGGAGCTCGGCAAGCAGCTCACCGGGAAGCTCGACTTGAGCTTTCCTGGAAACTCACTTGGGAGCTTGTCGACAGCTCGCATTGCCAGCTCACCGAGCAGTATGACTTGAGCTCACCTGAAAACTCGCACAGGAGCTCACCTCTCAGCTCACCTTCCAGCTCACCTTGCCAACTAGCCTTGAGCTCTTCTGGTATCTCGCCTCAGAGTTCATCGAGCAGCTCGCCAAGTAGCTCGCTTGGGAGCTCACCGAGTAGCTCGCCGAGTAGGCTAACTTGAGCTCGCGAGTAGCTCGCCGAGTAGCATCTCGCCGGGGAGCTCACCAAATAGCTCACTTGGGAGCTCACCGAGTAGCTCACCAAGTAGCTTGCCTGGAAGCTTAACGATTAGCTCGACCTGAGCTCACCTGGGAGCTCGTCGGATAACTCGACTGGGAGATCACCTTACAGCTCGCCTTGCTAACTCACCTTGAGCTCGTCTGGTAGCTCACATGTAAGATCACCTAAGAGATTACCGATAAGCTCACCTCAGAGTTTGTCAATCTGCTCGACCTAGAGCAGCTTGTCAGGGAGCTCACCGAACAGCTCGCTTCGGAGGTCATCGAGCAGCTCACCTTTGAGCTCACCTGGGAGCTCGAGGAGCACCTCCCCTAAGAGCTCTTTTGGGAGCTCAACCTACTCGCCAAGTAGCTCACATGGGAGCTCGCACGGGAGCTCATCGAGTAGCTCACCTGGAAACTCACCTTGCCAACTCGCCTGAGCTCGCTAAAGATCTCACCTTGCCAACTCACCTTAAGCTCATTTTGTAGCTCACCTATAAGCTCACCTTGGAGTTCATCGAGCAGCTCACCTTTGAGCTCACCTGGGAGCTCGACTGACAGCTCACCCTATTACAGCTTTCCGCAGAACTTGCCTTGGTGCTCGCCGTACATCTCGCCAAATAGCTTGCATGGGATCTCACCGAGCAGCTTGTAAAAGAGCTCACGGTTCAGCTCGCGCGGGAACTCGCCTGGAGTAGAGCTCGCTAAAGATCTCACCTTGCCAACTCACCTTAAGCTCATTTTGTAGCTCACCTATAAGCTCACCTTGGAGTTCATCGAGCAGCTCACCTGGGAGCTCGACTGACAGCTCACCCTATTACAGCTTTCCGCAGAACTTGACTCTTGAGAGCTCACCAAGTAGCTCACCAAATAGCTCGCCATGGGAGCTCACCGAGCAGCTCGCATGGGAGCTTGCATGGGATCTCACCGAGCAGCTTGTAAAAGAGCTCACGGTTCAGCTCGCGCGGGAGCTTGTGGAGTAACTCGGCTGAGAGCTCACCAAGTAGCTCGCCAAATAGCTCCCATGGGAGCTCACCGAGCAGCTCGCATGGGAGCTCACCGAGCAACTCACCTAGGAGCCCGACATGGAGCTTGACAAGGCTCACCAGGCAGCTCGACTTGAGCTTACCTGGAAACTCACCTGGGAGCTTGCCAATAGCTCACCTTGCCAACTCACCAAACAGCTCGACTTGAGCTCGCTCGAAAACTCATGTGGGAGCTCACCTGTCATCTCACCCAAAAACTCCCATGGGAGCTCGCTTGTCAGCTCACCAAAAAACTTGCCTTGCCAACTCATCTGACAGCTCGCCTCGAAGATTGCTGACAAGCTCGCCCTAGAGCAGCTTGCCGGGGAGCTCGCCGAACAACTTGCTTGGGAGCTCGCGGAGCAGCTCACCCGGGAGCTCGCGGAGCAGCACGCCTGGGAGCTCGCAGTGCAGTTCGGTTGGGAGCTCACCTGGGAGCTTACAGGGAACCTCGGTTGGGAGCTCTTCTGTGAGCTCACGAAGCAGCTTGACTTGAGCGCACCTGTGGGCTCATCGGGGAGCTCGCCGAACAACACGCCAAGTAGCTCGCCTTCGAGCTCGCCAAGCAACTTGCGAGGGAGCTCACCAAGCAGCTCACCTGGGAGCTCGTCGAGTAGCTCGATTGACAACTTGCCTTACCAACTCACCTTGAGCTCATCTTGTAGCTCACGTGTAAGCCCACCTCAAAGATTACCGACAAGCTCGCCTTGGAGTTCGTCGAGCTGCTCGACCTAGAGCAGCTTGTCAGGGAGCTCACTGAACAGCTCGTTCAGGAAGTAACTGAGTAGCTCGCCTGGGAGCTTAGGGAGCAGCTCCGCTGGGAGTTATTTTGGGAGCTCACCATACTCTCCAAGTAGCTCACTTGGGAGCTCACCGAGCAGCTCACCGGGGAGCTCCCCAAGCAGTTTGACTTGAGCTCGCCCGGGAGCTCATCGAGCAGCTCGCCTTGCCCACTCACCTTGAGCTCGTTGAGGAGCTCACCTTTCCAACTCACCTTGAGCTCATTTGTAAGCTCACCTTAGAGTTCATCAAGTAGCTCACCTAGCAGCTCACCACGTAGCTCACACCGTAACTCGCTAAGGAGCTCGCGCGATAGCTCGCCTGGGAGCTCATCGAGCAACTCACCTAACAGCTCGCCTTACCAACTCGAATGGTAGCTCACTTGTAAGCTTTCCTCGAAGATTGCTGACAATCTCATCCTAGAGAAACTTGCCAGGGAGCTCACCGAGCAACTCACCTCAGAGCTCACGGAGCAGCTCGCATGGGAGCTCGGGGAGCAGCTCACCCGGGAGCTCACCGAGAAGCTCACCTAAGAGCTCACCAAGTAACTCGCTTGGGAGCTCACCTGGGAGCTCACAGAGTAGCTCGACTTGAGCTCACTTGTGAGCTCGTCGAGTAGCCCGTCAGGGAGCTTGCCAAACAAACTCACCAAGTAGATCGCTTGGGAGCACGACGAGCAGCTCGCTTGGGAGCTCACCGAGTAGCTTGCATTCAAGCTCGCCAAGCAGCTTGCAAGGGAGCTCGGCAAACAGCTCACCTAGGAGCACATCGAGCAGCTCGACTTCAGCTCGGCCGGGAGCTCACCTGACAACTTGCCTTGCCAACTCGCCTTGAGCTCATCTGGTAGCTTGCCTCGGAGTTCGTCAAGCAGATTTCTAGGAAGCTCACGTAACAGCTCACCCAGGAGCTCCCCGCCCAGCTCTCTCGGGAGCTCACCCAACAGCTTGCCTAGCAACTCACCTAGGAGCTCGCGTGACAGCTCACCCTAGAGCAGCTTGCCGAGGAACTCGCCTTGGTTCTCACCAAACAACTTGCCTAGGAGCTCGCAGAGCAGCTCAGCTGGGAGCTCGCGGGGCAGCTCGGTTGGGAGCTCTAGGAGCAGCTCAACTTGAGCGCGCTTGTGAGCTCGTCAGGGAGCTCACCGAACAACTCGCCAAGTAGCTCACTTGGGAGCTCACCGAGCAGCTCACCTTCGAGCTCGCCAAGCAGCCTACAAGGGAGCTCACCCGGGAGCTCAGCTAATAGCTCACCCAGGAGCTCGTCGAGAATCTTGACTTCACCTCGTCCGAGAGCTTGTCGAGCAACTCGCATGAGAGCTCACCTGACAACTTGACTTTCGAATTCACCTTGAGCTCGCTGAGGACCTCACCTTGCCAACTCGTCTTGAGCTTGTCTGGTAGCTCGCCTCAAAGTTCGTTGAGCAGCTTGCCTGGGAACTCGCATAACAGCTCGTCCGGGAGCATGTGCTTAAGGACTAAATCGGTTGAGTGGGTGTTAGCGCATGACCCGTAGGAGACTTAATGTCATCCAGATTGTGAACATGTGTAGCTTGTAGAGCTACCAAGTTTCGGGTGACTTGGTGCGAAGGGTGCATCGCAATGAGTAGGTGAGTCAAGAACATTAGACATAGCGAGCTCGTCGTAGAGCTCACCGTCAAGCTGCTCTGCGAGTTTAGAAATAATAAATGTTTTTTTCGTTTGATTCCTTATCCGTCGCATGGCAGCCCTTTTTACTTATAACTACTATGGGTAGATGTTTTTCTCTAATCTGAGTTGTATTCGCACGAGCAATCACCGTGTCGAGCTACATTAAAATTCAATGTTTTCAATATAACTTTGTGTTTCGCACGGAATGTTTCAGCTTTTGGGAATAGAGTTGCTTCTATCCTTTTATTCCTTTGAGAAATAGATAAGGGTTAGGGTTAGGAGGAATACCTGTTAAATGTCGAGAGGGTGTGCGCGTACCGTAGAGAGAGATCAGGTTGATTGCGAAGAACTCCTTTTTATCTTGGAAGGACTACCTGCAAGTAAGAATACAAGACCACCAGATTTTGATTAGACAATAAATGAGGGAACTACCTTGGGCCCAAGAAATATAAAACTTCCTTTCGAAGGTGGTCAGTTCCCCTACTAATATAAATTAACACAAATGATTGTAAAATAACAATTTAATTGCCTCGTTGAAACAAGTAGGGGGAAAGGCTAGTTTTTGGTTTTGAGTCACAGTAACCGGTACCGGTTGCTGTTAACCGGTATCGGTAGGGGCTATGTTTTAGGGAATTTAGGTGAGGGTTGGTTGTAGGGTGGTTGTGTTGTTTATAAGGCTGGTAAATGAGTGGGATTAGGTAACGGGATGATGAGAGGGTAGAGGAATGATAGTTAGATGTAGTGTGTTGCTGGGTAGTAGATCTAGGAATAGACTTATGACGGCTGTGATTCAAAAGTCTAAGAAATGTTATTAAAGAGGACATACAAGATACTACTTACTGGTTATTGATGAGGATGCAGGTCCAAGAACTTTGATGACAAAGGCAGAACTCAGGTAGGATGATCTGACACTCAGGAGATGAGCTATCTTCCCTCCCGATGACAGATGAGTGTCACTAGGCTCTGGTTACTCACTTGCAGTCTTGGGCTTGATGTCCTTCCCTGCAAACTCTTCTTGTTTATTCACTTGTCTCTGCTCGGCCAAGTAAAATCTGGATTCTCTCAATCACTTTTGATGATCCCGATTAATCAAAAATCCTCCGACCTTTGTTTCTGGTTAGGGGAGGTCATTTACAGGGAACCGATGGCGGTTATGTAACCGACGGCGGTCGAGTAGGAACCGGTATTAGTCAGGTCAAAGTGGGCTATTTTTAGTAAAATAGCCAACTTTCCCTCCTTTTCTCCCGAGGGATTAGTTGCGGGCTTAGTCAAGTTACTACAAGGTCGGTTTTGGGTGCGAGTAAGGAGTCATTCATCATGGGTGTGGATGTAGACCAAGTTATAGGTCTTAATTAAGTTAGTTTAGGGTTAGGACTAGGTCAGGATGAGGTGGCAAAATGAGGTGGCAGGTACGGCAATGTGGATTTATTAATTATAAGGTAATTAATAAATAATTGTGTAAGGTTTAGGTGATGAGGTTAGGTTACGAAATGAGATGCGGGTCACAGGGGGTCGTAAGACACAAATTTAGTTTCTACATTAGCCCCTTATTGTCTTGTAGTTTGTTTTGTAAAGCTGCACGGACAATAATATGAAGTGGTTTCCCCTGTTAAGGGTATAGGTAATCCCCCTCAAATCTATCACAGATTAAGATAGCGTGAAATCAGGGATAGGGTTGATAAAGGGTAAATGGTGTGGAGATGATGGTGAGATGGCGGGGTAGGTCCAAAGAAGCAGACGCACGTTGAAATGCAAGTAGTGTGACCAGGGTACATGATTTGAAGAGCAAACTAGCAATTCATAGGCAAAGGTTGATAGTTTGTCCAAACAAGGGTGATATAATCCTGGTATCCAAGGCATAGGAAGTAGCTCCAGGGGATATAGCGGGTAAGGTACAGGAATGTTTAGGCATGTTCGGCAGTACCAAATGGTTGGTTTGGTTGAGATAAACGTCACGGTCTAGGTCTAGGCAAAGTTGGTCGACTGATCAAGTCAAGTACCCTAATCATGCTAAAACATGAACAAGTGAGCTCGATTGAACAAAAAGCCATAGGATAGGTGGGTAAAATTGTAATTTGTTGGTTTTGGGTGAGGTATTTAAGTGGTACAGCCTTGGGTCGGGCCAATTGATTAGTGAGGGCCGTGGATCGGGCCTGATGGGTTGAGTGCGGCCTTGGGTTGGGCCAAATGGTCGGTTGTGGCTTTGGGTCAGGCCAAGTGGTTGGGTTGCGGCCTTGGGTCGGGCCAAATGGTTGGGGTGAGGCCTTGGGTCAGGCCAAATGGTTGGGTTGCGGCTTTGGGTTGGGCCAAGTGGTTGGGTTGCGGCCTTCGGTCGGGCCAAATGGGTTGGTTGGGGCCTTGGGTCGGGCCAAGTGGTTAGGTTGCGGCCTTGGGTCAGGCCGGATTAGTTGGTTGGGGCCTTGGGTCGGGCTAAGTGGTTGGGTTACGGCCTTGGGTCAGGCCAATGAAGTCAAAAAAGGCTAATTAGCAATGGAGGGTATAGGTGATGTGGTGAATAGGCAATGTGGTGAGAAAGGGAGATTGGTGAATAAGGGCAGAAGTTGGGGAAGGTAGGAATTTAAACCGATATCGGCTAGATATGACCGGTATCGGTGAGGTGACCGACGCCGGTTCCTTAGGGCAGAATAAAACCGATATCGGTTATAGGTGAAAAACCTATAAAAAGAAAAAATTACGGCCTGTCATTGTCACATTGTCAATTTGAAACCCAATTTGAGTTGTCTGAGGTGTATTGTTGAGATTGGAGCATTTTTCAGTTGAGGTGGCACTATTTGAGTGGAGAAGTGAGTGGTTGGTGGGCCCTAGTGAGTAGGAGGCAGCAGTTGATTGGTGGAGGACCCAGCAGAGGAGAGTTAGAGCCATGGCACAGCCAGGAGGAGCAAGAGGTGCTGGACCAGCTAGACCACCACCACCCATCCCACCACGATGACGTGTCGTCGTATCGGTAGGTTTGAAACCCTTCATTGTGTGAATTTGATGTTGTTAAGCTGTATTTGGGGGTTTGGGTAGGAATCCATGTTTTGATAAAATAATGAATAAATTGAAGTGATTTGAAAAATGAAGAGGATAGATGGGTTGAATAGGTCAAGGTGGCAGGCTGGGTAGGTTTTTAGGGTGTATGGGTGGGTAGATAGGGATAAATAGGAAAAATGCATTTTGGGGGGCCGCGTCGGGTTCGGCTCCGGGTTTTAACAGTGACCGATGTCGGTCGCTAAGCGACCGGCATCGGTCACTATTTTCGTTAGTCGAGGTGATTTGTATATTGACCAGCGTCGGTCGTATGGCGACCGACGTCAGTGGAGATAGGCTGAGGGAGGACCAGTGGCGGTAATGGTTGACCGGTACCGGTCCTTAGGATTGTTTAGGGTTGGTTTGGTTTGGTTGTCATTGTGGTTTTGGGTGTTAAGTTCTTGTTGGGGTTTTTGGGTTGTGTTGTTTGTTGTTGTTTATGATTAGGTTTTGTGTTTTGGGTGTGAAGAGGGAGGGGGATATTTTAGAAGATAGGTGGGTGGAGGTGTGTGTTATAGAGTCGGGGTGTGGTCGGGGGATAAAAAGGGGGTATAAAGGGTTAAAGTAGTTGTTGTGATAAAGAGTAGGGCTAATGCAATGAGTTGGTTTTACAGGCACTTCAGCAGCTGACGATGTGGGATAGGATGCCCCCACTGTTGAGACGGATGTGGCCACACAAATGTCCGCAGCGCAGTGGGACTCGGCGGAGTCCAGCGGTATAGGGCGATCGATAGGGATCACAGTCTGATGGTTGCCCTCATCGAGAGATGGGATCTGGTGACCAATGTGTTCCATCTCCCGACTGGAGAGATGACGATTACACTGAAGGATGTGTATCGCATCCTTAGACTACCAATCGATGGAGAGGTAGTTTTCCAGGTGGATGCAGAGACAGCCATGGAAAGTATTTTACAGGTATTCGGGGATGCAGCCGCGCTATTGACTTATCACAGCACGAGCATCGCCTATGGGGACATGTATCGTGCCCACCGACATGAGACACGGATTGCCGTGTTGATGATGATCGGTATTACATGCTTCGCCCTCCCAGACTCAGAGGGAGGCCGCTTTCCACGGGTGCTGATGGGGGTATTACACGAGATGGTTGAGGAGCATACATGTTATGCTTGGGTACCAGTATACCTGGTGCAGTTATACCGAGAGCTGTGGGGCTACCGCCGGATGAGGCGATTTGGGATTTGCTCTACATTTTTGTTACACTATTGGGCATAGGAGCATATCATATGCATTCGACCAGTAGGGCTGCCTCAGCAGCCAGGGCCACAGGTGATTTATAGATATGGCTTTCAGAGGTGGTTGGGGGTCGTGGGCCAGCCACGAGCAGTTCTCGCCGGATGGGATGTAGCATATTACCGGCATTTATTAGAGGGCTTGACGGCTTTGGATATTGTATGGAGACCTTACAGAGGTCATCACCCTCGTGGAGGAGCCCGATCACAGTTGCGGTGGATCCAGTATACATTCTGGATAGCGGGACGGAAGGCCAGGAGAGCATGAGCGGATGCCCCTGGAGAGGGTATGACGGCAGATGGGGCTACGACAGGATGAGCCACCTCCCTTCCCTTAGTATCGGAGGGATGATGTAGAGGCCCCACTGCCTGCACCACAGCCCGTGGTCCCAGATTTGGTAGCCGAGAGGCCTGCAGATGATACTGTGGACGATGCCGGCTCCACGGGATCATTTTTGGTATGGTGGGCAAGGAGAGAGAGCCGTGAGGAGAGCACAGCCCGCACAGCCAGACTTGGCAGCTGTGATAGTAGAGAGGGACCAGCTCAGGGGCCAGGTATAGTTATTACAGGGGCAGCTTACTGCTGCACAGGCACAGATTGTAACACCCTGAACTGTTGTTACTTTCTCTTAAGCATTCAAGTGTTGATATGTGATTTCTTGTAAAAGGATGTGTTCCTCGATTCAGAAATCATGCTTGATATATATTGAATTTCTTGCAGATTGCAGATCTTGACTGAGTCAGAATATGATTAGACTCTTTTATTTATTTCATTTTGTGTCTGAATATTAATCTGATCACGGAATGAATTATAGAGATATTCATCTATAATATCTGGACTTGGATCAGTGGAATTGATCCAAGTACTGCTTTAAATCTGTTTGTGATAAATTAGATCACAGACCTTGAACAGGTTGCAAGGTATGGAAGCATTTATTAAGCTGGTCAGGAGTATGACTCAGGCTGATCTTGAGAAATGAATTGGTTCCCGATATGGAGGTATATCTGGAAGGTCTCGGGCATGGACCAAGTAATAATTCTTTCATGTATATTCCTGTAGCCTAACGGCTGTATAGGAGTAAATCCTGTTTGGAGATGCATGATTTTATATCTTTTCTTGGCATATAAAATATTATACCTTACTGGAATTATTAACGTTTAGTAACCTAAAACTAAAACCTAACCTAGGGGTTAGATTAGTGTTAATCTAACCTAGACCTAGGCTATGTGTTATCATCCTAAGTTAGTATCTATGTGTAAATTGGTTAGTAGGGGTATTACCCTAAATTCTAACCTAGGATACTAACCTAACTATTGGGGAGGATGTAAAGGGGCCTATGGAGGGGTGCGAACCATGGGCGGCATTTTCTATGGCAATTAATGCTGGGGATAAGGATGAGGGACAGGTCTTGGCAGAGGCTTAAGCGGCGGCTAACCTGTGCAGACGTGGCAATTTACTAAGTTTGGAAATGAACTTGAGTTTTAGTTGGACTGTCGCCAATTCTGGCGGACGGTGGAAGTTGAGTTTAAGCGAGAAAATTGGCTTAATGGCATTTAATATTCTCGGAAGTCGAGTTCGGAACTCGCGAGAAGGCATGCAAACGGAAACTTGGGGGATTTGTTTGGCTTGTCGCGATTTTCGGTCTTCTCTCTCCCTCTGCTGGTTTACTGGTTCTTCGCACCAGTTCTCTTTGAGTTGCATGGCAAGTATGGACTGCCATAGCTCTTTTCTCTATCATGGAGGATATATATGCGATGGAGACAGCGAAATTTTGTTGGTCGCTTTATCGTGGAAAAAGAAAAGGAAGTTTGAGCTCTTCCTGTGGTCTGCTTCGGAAATTTGATCAAAAATACAGGCATGTTAGGCCCTAACCTTTAAATATCTTGCTGTCTTTCAAGTGCTTTCATTAGAACAACTCTGTTCAAATGTTTTGTGAAAATTGGATGAATTTTCTATGGAGATCTTGTTTGATTTTTGGCACTGTATCTCTTCTGGTTCGATTTTTCAATTTCCTCTTGATGGGTGTTTGTTGAAATCGAATCTCGGCTCTATTTGCTTTGAGTATTCATTCTGGCTTATACATGTGAGGTATTTATTTATAAAGGTTTGAGTGTTCGGCCTGTTTGGCGTGAGCCCTTAGAATATACCTGTGTGTAGTATAAGACCACTGTATGTTTTTGTTTAGTGGTCGCTGTTTCTTGTTATGGAAACTATATGGAATGATTTTAATGAATACTGTAAGATTGATCAGTATTATCGCTTCGTTGGAAACTCTGTCGTGGGTTTTGTTGACAGTGACTAATGATACTTTTTGGGTTTTCATTTGTTTTCCAATTTTTTGCTTAGGAACAGGCAACTGTTGTGTTACCGTAGTCTATACGACCTAGCGGAAGTTGTTTTCCTTGTTATTGTGTTAGCGGGATTACTTGTGGACTGTGTATAATATAGATACACATGTACTTTATTGTATCGACTCAGTGGAGTCCATGATTGAATCGTATATTGCTATCTATTGCTGGGAATGTAGATTCATCCATAAGTTTTGTGAATGGATTTTCGTGGAAGCCTGGTAGAGAAGAAACAGGTCTTTTGGCTACTGTTATTTGAAATAATTAAAGGGTAAAGACTTCCTGGGTATGCATTTTCATTTCTATGTGAAAGCTGTTCGAAAGTTTCGAAGCGGCTCAGTTGATTTCCTTGCTTGAAATGGGTATTCGATTTGCTTCACTTGTTTCATTCTGAATGTTTGCCATGAATGACATAGATGGATTTATCAACCAATTTCACATTACGTTGCTGTAGGGTTCAGTGGTTATGAGTACAAAACCATTAACAGTTTACAGTGTGAATATATAGATTTATACTGTTGTGAATTGGACGACTCTGAGGAGTCGATTAAATGATTCATTTTATTTGTTGGAGCCGAATAAAGTTAAGTTGTTAGTATTTTATGTGCCGGTGACTTAATGGAATAACATGTATTTCGATCTTGTTATTGCGATTGGAATACCTTAGTGTTTCTGGGATTTTGAGGTACAGATTCTTAGGTGGACATGTACGTCTTCAACCTGTACAAATTTGGGTAAAAAGGGTGGCAGAGTTCAGTCGGGTTCTTGATTTGAAATTAGAGATTAAATTTGTTCGTCTGATGCACATGCGCACCCACACAAACACACGCACACGCGCACACACACGCACGCACACATGCACACGCACACGCACACACACATGCTCATGCACATGCACATGCACACATGCACAGCATGTGCATGCACACGCACACACACATGCACATGCATGCACACACATGCAAGCACACACGCGCGCGAACACACACACACACACACGCACACGTACATGCAAGCACAGACATGTGCACACACACGCATACGCGCATGCACACGCACACGTACACACATACTCACATGCGCACACACACGTACACAAACGCACACACACACACGTACACACACGCATATGCATGCACATGCGCACACACACACATGCACCCACACACACACACATGCACATGCACACACACGCACATGCACACGGACACGCACACACATGCTCACGCACACACACATAGCCCAAGGACGAACACACAAACACATATGCGCACACACACACATGCACGCCCACACACACATGCACATGTAGACGCACACGCACATGCGCACACGAACACACGCACACGCACATGCACACGTACGTACACACGCACACACACACACACACACACATGCACACGCACAGACGCACACGCACATAAACACACACATTAACACGCACACACACACACACGCACACGCACTGACGCACACGCACACGCACATTAACACGCTCACGCACACGCACACGCGATGCACACACACACACACACACACATGCAAACGCACACGCACATGCACATGCACATGCACACCCACATGCACACATGCACATGGCCATGAACATGCACACACACTCACACGCACACACACGCACGCACACTCACATGCACACGCACACACACAAACACACACACACATGCACGCACGCGTGCATACCCACACACACACGCACAGCCACAAGCGCACACGCACACGCACATATGCTCCCATGCACACACACGCACGCACACAAAAATGCACACACACGCACTACACACATACGAACACATAGAGACACACACACACAAACACACACACGCACACGCACACGATACACGAACACGCGCACACACATCACCCACATGCACAAGGATGCCCACATCACGCACATGCACACACACACGCATGCACACACGCACACGCACACGCACATGCACGCGCACACACACACTTAAACACAGCACACACAAGCACACACATAAGTGCACACACACGCACACGCACATGCACACACACAGGCACATGCACATGAACACACATTTGCATGCACATAAAAGCACACACACACACGCACACGCGCATGCACACGCACATGCACATGCACATGCACACGTACACGCACATGTACACGCACATGCACACGCAGACGAACACGCAAACGCACATGCACACATAAAGGACACACATGCAAGCACACAAATGCACACACACAACGCACACACATACACACGTGCACACACGCACATGCACAAGCACACACACACACATACGCACACGCACACGTACATGCACACGCACAACACTTGTACAGGAACACGGACATGCACACGCACATAGTCACATGAACACAGCGCACACGCACATGTACATGCACATGCGCGACACACACACAAACACACGACACACACGCAGATCCACACGCACACGCACACACACATGCACACATGCACACGCACGAGCACATGCAAACACACACGCACATGCACACGCACACGAGCACGGCGCACACACACACGAGTACGACGCACACGCACACACACATGCACATACAAGCACACACATGCGGGCACACGCGCGCGCACACACACGCACACGCACATGTACATGCAAGCACAGACATGTGCACACACACGCATACACGCATGCAAACACACACGTACTCACGCACACACACGCACCCAAGGACGCACACGCACGCA
>CM034155.1:678730909-678743304 GCA_019776745.2 Taxus chinensis
AAAAAAACGCAACACGCACACGCACACGCCACACGAACATGCACACACGAACACGCACATGCAGTCCACCCCGCACACGCACATTGCACCATGCTTCACGGACACGCACATGCGCACACGTACACTGGACGCACATACAAACTGAACAGCACACAAACGAATATTATACCGCTAACACACGTGCACAAGGACGAACACAACGGCCACATGCGCACACAAAATTCACACCACACCCACACGCACATGGAAACGCACACCACACACACGCACATGGACATGCACATTGCACATGATATGCACAAGCACACACAAGCAACCGGCCCAGGCACACCCAATTGCACACACGCACATGAAACCTGACATGCCCACACACGTACGCACATGGCACGCACACGAAGCTACATGACACATGAAAACGAGCGAACACGTATGCCCACGTACATGCACACGCAGATGCACAAGAACACGCCCAGGCACAGAACACGCAACTGCACATGCAAGAAAGCACTGCGCACACACGGACACGTGCACAACCCACACGCCACGCAAACACACACACAGTAAACAGAATGCACACAGGTTACACACACATGCACGCACACATAACACACACACACACACCAGATGCTCACTCACACACACATAGACCCACCAAAAAACCTGAACACGCACACGCACACCACACATGAAACGCCCGTGAGCAGCACACAAACGCATAAGCACATGCATACACGCTCATGCAAGTGCATAAGGATGAACACACCACGCACATGTGACACGCACACGCACACACACACGAACACACACACGCACACGCCACACCACACGTGCACACGCAATCGCACACAACCCATACACACGCAACACGCACACCACAGACATGCGCACACGTGCACACACACACGCGTGCACGCACCACATGAACACACGACAATTTCACACGCACACTCACCCGCCAAGGAGTTTACACACACGTACATGCGGCACACCACACAACACACAAACACACACACGAACACCACACACCCACACACACACGGCAATGATGAACACGCACACACACTACACCCAAAGCAAACGTTACAGGCAATCACATCAAGCACACGTACAACACGGCACCGCACACGCCCCAAAACGCTAACCACATGCACACGCTCACACACGCACGCGCTCACGCATACACACCGCAACACCACGCACACGCACGTACGCACACAAAAATGCAAAAGAAACTAAGCACAAGAGGTAAATCAAAGGAAACACACACAGTACAAATGAAAAGAAACAAGAACAAACACAGGAAAGCAAAGAGTGCACACAAAACCCCATTGCACACGCCCAGACAACATGCGCACAACGCACACACAAATGAATGAAGCTGCACACACACGCACGCACATGCACGCAACATACAAACACAAGAGACACGCACACGCAACACACACGCATATGAAACACGGCCCGTACACGATACAAACGTGCAACAAGGATGGCAAATACGCACCAGGCGCACCGCACACACACACACATACACACAGCACACCGCACACGAACACGAACACACATACGGCACGCACCAGAAACATGCACAAGCAACACGCAAAACACACACACACGCACACACCACACTCACAATAACCATGCACACAAGCAAAAACACACGCAGGCACGGGGTCCAAACATGCACCATCACAGTTAAACTCACAAACACAAGAACACGCACAAACACTGCATGCGCACGCACACCACACATAGACACATGCAGCACACACACCGCACACTTCAAGCACGCCTATGCGCACACGACTACACGCAGACACCACCACACACATAGGCAACACGCCAACATTGAACACGCACACCCCTAAAAACATGCACACACACGCACACACACACACACACAGCACACGTACACGCACACCACACGTACATGCACATGCAGCACATGTACACGCACACGCACACGGACACGTACGCACACACGACACACACACGCACACGCACACACGGCTATGACCATGTAAAAACACATCAACGCACAATACACAGTTCAAAAGAAAAGAACACACCCACCACACGCTCCAACAGCGCACAAGGCACGCACACACAGTACCTACGCTAAACACACATGCCACAAGCAACACACCCACACCCGCCACGCACACGCAACGCACACGCCACAGCCACACGCCACTCGCACACGCACAACGCAACACCGCAAACGCACAAGCAAAAGCACACGCAAACGCACCACCACCACACACGAACATGCACACGCACACGCACACCCACACACACGCACACAACACACTCACAATCACACATGCACAAAAAGCAAAACCAAACGGCAGGGAACGGTCACAAAAGCACACTCAAGTTACACTCACAAACACACGGAAACAGCACACACACATGCATGCGCACGCACACACACATGGACACATGCAAGAACAATCACGCCCACACTAAGCACGCAGATGCGCCACACAGACTCAAACGCAGACAACACACACATAGGCACACGCACAGAACACGCACACCCACTAAAACATGCACCCAACAAGCACACACACACACACACGCACTACGTACACGCACACACACAACGTACCATGCACATGCACATGCACAGTACACGCACACGCACCCGGACACGTACGCACACACGCCACACACACGCACACGCACACACGCATCTGCACCTGTACACACACACACGCCACATGCACAATTCACACGCACACGCAGCACCCCACACACGCTCACACACGGCGCACAGGACGCACAACACACGTAACTACGCATACACACACATGCACAGCACCACACCCACACCCGCACGCACACGCACACGCACACGCACACGCACACGCACACCACACGCACACGCACACGCAACGCCAGACGCACACGCACACGCACAGCACACGCAACACACCCGAACATGCACACGCAGTCGCACACGCACATGCAAATGCACATGCTCACGGACACGCACATGCACACACATACACGCACACGCAACACACACATACACGCACCACACACACACACACACACACACACCCACACCCATACACGCACCACACATGAACACACACGATGAACACGCACCCGCACGTGAAACACGCACACAAACGCATAACCACGCAACACATCCACACCGGGCACAAGACGAACACACACGCACATTGCGCGCACACACACACAACACGAACATGCACATGAACCGCACATGCGTGCACACACCCAACCAACACACACGCACAACACACAACTATGAACACGCACACCCACACACACGCACATGCAAATGAAAACACGCACATGAGGCACACACACACACACGCACCACAAAAACATGAAACAAGCACAACCACACACACGCACATGACATGCACATGCACACACACACACGCTCACACCCAAGCACATGGTATGGGGCACACACACAACCACTCACACAACAAAATACCCATCGGAAACGCACACACACAAACACTATGCGCATATGAAGACGCACCGCACACACAACGTGCACACAAAAACGCACACACAAGCACCCTCACAGCCCACCCACAGTGCACACACGCCACGCACAGGAACAAGTAAAATTGCACGCTATGACACATGACACACATACACACGAACACATAGATACATGCACAAGCACATGCGGAACGAGGCACGTGCACTACATGCACATGTCGATGCACAAGAACACGCACAGGCACATGAAAACGCAAAATGCAATGAAAGCACAAAAAATGAGAACACACGGACACTGTGCCACAACACTACCGCCACGCACACACACACACGGACCACGAACACGCACACGCACACGCACACGCAAACGCACGCATCATTGTAAAGATGCACACAGGTAAACCACATATGCATACAAAAATAAACAACCAACAAAACCAGATGCTCACCAACACACACGTCGACCCACCAAAACATGAACACGCACACGCACACAAACAATGAACAAGCACACACGCACGTGAAAAACGCACACAAACGCATACGAACATGCATACACGCTTATACACACGCACACAAGGATGAACACACAAGACATGGCCGCACACACACACACGCACAACGCACACCCACCCACACGGCACATGCACATGCACACTCCACACGCACACGCAACTCACACCCAAGCACATGAAGAGGCAACACACCAATCACACAGGCATCGAATAAGGACACGGACCACCACACGCATACGAACCCGCACACGCACACGCATATGAAAAACATGACACGCACACACACACACACGCACACGGCCACACGCACAACACAACACATGCAAAAACAATCCGCACACAAACAAGCACAAGAACCGCACACCCACATGCAAACACACAAACGCACATGAACAATGCACACACAAACCAAAACAAACAATGCACGCACACGCACGAAACAACGATACACACAAAACACACACGCGCACGTACTGCACACGCAGATGCTAAGAACACGCAAAGGCACACGAAACACGCAAACTGACACATGCTCAAGGATCGCACATGCACAAACCAGGACACGCGCAGACAAGGACACACACACACCAACGCCCATGCGTGCCGCACACACCACCACGCACCAACCACGCCACATGCACAGGCACACAAACCACCACACGCATACGCGTAGGAACACGCACACCCACGCATTACGACACGCACACGCACACGCATACAAACATGCACCGCACACGCACACGCACACGCATACAAACATGCACACGCCCACGCACCACGTGCACACCCACACGTACACACACAAGCACAAGCACACGCCAACCACATGCACACACGAACACGCACCTGAACATGCACACGCACGCACTACATGCACGCACACACCACGAACACACAGATAACACAAATGCAAAACGCGCACGTACAGCACACATACATGCACACGCGATGCACAAGAAACACCGGCATAGGCACACGAAACGCAAAATGCACATGCCAAGCTTGACATGCAACACCACGGACACATGCAGACACAAACCGAAGCTGCGCTGTGCGCACACACACGAACACACAAACGCAACGCACGCACATGATAAACAGATGCCCACACGAAATACATTTTTTTCACCTACACAAATGCACACGCGCACGTACATGCCACACATACAGGCACACGCAGTGCACAAGAACACGCATAGGCCACACGAAACCGCAAATGCACATGCAAGCTTGCCCACATCCCACACAGGGACAATGCAGACACAAAACACAAGCGCGAGTGCGCACACAACACGCACACACACACGCAAACCACGCCACATGTAAACAGATGCCCACAGATACACACGCATGCACACACACATAAACACACACACTTACACACACCCAGATGCTCACTCACACACCTGCAGAACCACTAAAAACGGCACACGCACACCACAGCATATGCACGCCTAAGCAATTGCACCAAAACACGCACAACGCACACACACACACACACGCACATGCACACGAAAACGCACACACGCGCACAAGGACGCCCAACATACGCACCAACCGCAAACACGCACATGCACAAGAACCACGCACATGCACCAAGAACACGCAGACGAACACGGCCATGCACATGTACACACACAGCACAGCACAACACCACACGCAAGAGCACACCCACCACCCCGGCTCACACACGTGCAAAAGGACAGACACAAATGTACTTGTGCACACACACACACGCACACGCACACACCACCCACATGCACCACGCACAACACATACAAATGCACACGGCACCAACGAACATGCACAACCCACACACACGAACATGCACATGCACCGCAACATGAACACGCACTCACACCAAAGGGCACATGCACAGGCACCACACACTCACACAAGCATACACATTACGGACAAGCACACCACACGCAACGAAAACACACACGCAACACGCACACACACACACAAGACGCACGCACACCTGCACCCCCACACGCACAAAAAGCACAAGTACACACACACCCACATGCAACACAACGCACAAGCCAGATGAAACATGCACACGCACGCTCGCACATGCCGCAACACACAAACACAAGATAAAAACGCACGCGCACACGCGACGTACATGGAACCTGCCAAATGCCACAAGAAACACCCATAGGCCACGAAAACGCAAAATCCACAGCGCACACATGGACACGCAAGTGCAACCAACACACACACCCGCGCGCAACAACGCACGCACAGTAAACAAGATGCCACAGGTACCACACACAAACACACCACACACACACACACACACACACACACACACACACACACACACACACACACACATCACCACAACAACTACACACACACACACACACACACACAATGCACATTCACAACACCATGCACACACGCACACACAAGTACACGCACCAAGCACATGGAACACACACACGCACATGCACACAAATGCATACTTTTCAAATGCATACACACTCCCACACGCACACAACGCCGAAAACACACGGCACATGCGCGCACACACACATCACGATGCACACGCACACCACACGACACGCACATGCACACGCAACGCACACGCACACGCACTCACACCCAAGCAATCCACAGGCACACACATTCACACACGCATACACATACGAACACACACACACACACACACACACACATACAGAAAACGCACCCACGCACACGCATACGAACATGCACACGACACGCATAACGAACAGCCACACGGCCCACGTGCACACCCACCGCACACAAAAAAGCAAAAGCAATGCACACCCACATGCACACTCGCACATGCACCTGAACATGTACATGCACGCACACACACGAACACACAGATACATGCAAACACATGCGCGCACATACATGCACACGTAGATGCACAAGAAAACGCACATGCACATGCAAGCTCGCACATGCGCATACACGGACACGTGCACACACACACACGCGCGCGCGCGCACAGTCACACATGCACACGCACACGTACACACACACGCAAACGCACGCACATGTAAATAGATGCACACAGGTACAAATGCATGCACACACACACACACACACCCAGATGCTCACTCACACACACGCAGACCCACCAAACCACCGGCAAACGCACACAACAAGATACTCATGCATAAGCACACGCAAAATGCACCAAAGCAACATTCACGATGCGCCGTACACACACACACACGCACGGGCACACGCACAAGCTCCACACACGCGAACACGCACACCGGCACAAGGACGCCCACAGCGGAACACACGCACATGCACATGCCACACGAACACGCCCCACAAGCACAAACGCCACACGTTACACAAGCACATGCACCACAAGCACACGGCACACGCACCCCTACACAAATGAACAGCACATGCGCACATGAACACGCACATGCACACGCACAGCACACGCACAACACACGAACATGCAAACGACTCACACACAGCAGAACGCCACAGAAACCGCCATGAAACACGAACACGCCCACGCAGACACACACGAACACGCAACAAGCACACTCAAACACAGAATGCGCACACATGCACACGCGGCACACACACAACGCGCGCCAAAAATGACATGCACAAGTACACATGCACACTCACCGGCCCAACGGATGTACACACATGTACATTGAGAGCGCGACACACACACACAGTGAACCACGCACATTGCACTCCACACCCAAGCACACAAGCACCACACACAACACAATCACATCAAACAACGTACACGCACATGCCACACAATACAACAAGCACCACGCACACGCACATGCACAAACACACACACGCACCACGCACACGCACCGCACACGAACACGGAACACGTGATAAGGGACGCCCACCTACGCACACACGCACAAGCACATGCACATCGAAACACGCACACAGAACACCACACACACAACGCCATAAAGCACAGCACACGCACACGTACACGCAAAAAATGCACATGCACTCACAAACGCACATGCACACACACATGCGCACATGACAAGCACACGCACACGCACACGCACACACATGCCACCCACAAGCACATGCAACGCCCAATTGCGCCACAGAACACGCACCACGCACACGCACACGCACTACGCACCGACACGTGACACGGCAGAGGCAGACGCACACAACACCACGAATCACGCAAACAGCACCAAGCACACGAACATGAAAACACGCACACGCACACCACAAGATACTCATGATAAGCACACGCAATGCACAAGCACATAACTATGGAGCGTACACACACCACACGCACGGGCACCACGCACAAGTAGTAAACAAACGCGAACACGCACAACGCGCACAAGGCACGCCCACATACGCACACACGCACGTCCTTAGTGCACATGAAACGAACACCGCTACACGAACACCACCCGCAACACCCGATACATACATTCTGCACATGAACATACTCACGCACCACCAGCCCCACACGCACCCCTACACAAATTGCACAGCACATGGCAAATGAACACGCAACATGCCACACGCACATGACAACACGAACACACACACGAACATGCACCGCTCACACAAATGAGCCGAAACATGTACAAGAACATGACACGAAAACGCACACGCACACGCACACGAACACGGACACACGTGCATAAGGGACGCCCACATACGCACACACGCACAACCGCACATGCACATGAACACGCCAACAGCACACATACACACACGCATAAGCAACACGCACACGCACACGTTACACGCAAATGCACCTTCACCCACAAGCACATGCACACACACATGCGGCACAGAACACGCACCACGACACGCACACGCACACGCACACTGCACCCACAGCACATGCAAACGCACATGCGCACATGAACACGGCAAACGCACACGGCACACGCACCACGGCACACGTACCAGTACAAGAAGAGGCCGACGCACACACAAACACGAACCCGCACAGACACGCACACCGAACATGAAAACGCACACGCACAAACACAGCACACACGCACACGCACATGCACACACACTGCACACGACTTGGCACACCAATTACACACGCACACAAACACACACAGGGACATGCGCCACACACGCACACACGCACAAGACACAACAAGTTAACACGCACCACTTCACCCGCCAAAGGATTTGTACAAACACGTACATGCTGAGCGCGCACACACACACACCACACGAACACACACACCCACACACACATGCACATGAACACGCACACGCACACGCACTCACATCAAGGACACGTACACGCACACGCACACGCACGAACACGCTGCAAAGCACGCACGCACACCCACCTGCACACGCACACACACATGAAACACACAATGAACGCACATGCACACGCACAACACATGCACGCACGCGTGCACACCCATATGCACACGCACAGCCACATGCGCACACGCACACACACATGAACATGCACACGCACATATACACACAAACGCACATGCACCCACAAGCACATGCACATGCACATGCGCACATGATGAACACGCACACACACACGCACAGCACAACGCACACACAAACGCACAGGCACCCAACAAGGCACATTGCACACGCCACACGCAAATGCACCACGTACACGCACATGCACCAGGCACACGAAACGCATTACACACGCACATGCACACGCACAGAATACGAATACACAAAAACAAGTACAACACAAACACTCACCCGCCCAAGGATTGTTTACACAAGGTACATTGAGCGCCGCGCACACACACCAACCACACGCACATGAACACCCACACGCCACACGCACACACACTAACACCCAAAGCACACGCCACGCACACGCACTCACTATCAAGCACACGTACACACACACGCACGCACGTACACGCTAACACACGCACACGCTCACACAACATGCACTCACGCACACGCACACGCACATTAAAACACCAAATGAACACGACATGCACACGCCACAACCTCACATGCATGCACGCGTGCACACCCATAGGCCACCGCAGAGCCAATGCACACACACACACACGTACATGAACATGCACACACACGAACGCACCATGTACGTACCACACGAAAACACAGAGACACGAACACACAACACACACACGCATACGAACACACGCACATGCTCACCCACTGTTGCACAAGGCATGCCCACATACGCAACATGCGCACGCGCAACACACCATGCACAGCACACGCAACACACACGCACACGCCACACACACACGAACACGAACACGGGAACATGAATCCGCACGCACACCGAAAATGCACACACACCCGCACCAATACACCACGCACACGCACACACACAGAAACAAACAATCACACAGGCACACAAGCAAAAATGCACGCAAGGCACGGTCACAAACATGCAAACTCCAATTACACTCACACACAACACGAACACGCAAACGCGGATGGACCTGCATACGCAAACACACACGCAAAGCACACGCACACGCACATGCACGGTGCAACACAACAGACACAGGACAAGGCACACACACGCACAATAAAGCATGCACATGCGCAACACACGCACACGCAGACAGACCACACACACACAGGCACAGCACATTGAACACGTAAACCCACAAAAAATGCACACGCCAGTGCGTTACGTGCACGCCCACACACAATCACACGCACAGCACACACACACACCACACAGGACAGGCCACACCGACCACGCACACCACATGCACACGTTACAACACACGCACAGGTACACACCACACACACGCGCGTACACCACACATGCTCACACACGCACACAAGGATGCACACACGTACCTATGCATACACAACACACACACACACGAAAAACTCAACCCACAAAACGACACGCCACACGCCATCGCACGCACATGCACACACGCAAACAACGCACAAGTAGTAGCCACTGCACATGCTCACGCAACGACACATGCGCACACGTACAAGAACACGCACACACAACACACCCACACGTACACGCAGTGAACACGCAACACATGCAACACCCCACGCAACCGCTCACACAGTGCACAAGGACGAAACACAAATGCACATGCGCACACCACACACACCACAACGCAACCCACACACACGCACATGCACATGTTTTGGCACACGAAAACACGCACACACACTCAAACCAAAGCACATGCCACAGGCCACATACACGCCAAAACATACATTAAACATACAGACCCTGAACACACACACACAACGAAGACGCACACGCACACACACACACCGACACGCACACGTGCACATGTGCACAAGCACACGCACACCAACATGGAACACACGCACACGCACCATGAACATGCACGCACACCCTATTGAAACACACAGACACGCACAAGACACCCACAGCGCACGCGCACGTACTGCCAACACACAGATGCACAACAACAAACACATACAACGGAAAACACAAATGCACATGCAAAGCACAACATGCGCAACATAGACATGCGCACCACAGACCACAACACGCCGGCGCACACAAGCACAGACACACGAAAAAACAATGCACACTGCAAGGCCACATATGCGCAGAAATAGACCGCGCACACAGACACACACGCGCGCACACATGCACACACACACGCACACACACACGCAAAACACACACACACATGTAAACAGATGCACACAGGTACACACAAAGCACAACACACATAAACACACACACACACCAAGAACGATGCTCACTCAACACACGCAAAGACCCACAAAAACATGCACACGCACACCGCACACACACGTACACGCCACGCACAGAATACACACATGAACACGCACACACACACACACACACAACGTGAAACGCACACAAACACATACGAAAATGCCATACACGCTCACACACACGCACAGGACGAACACACATGCACATGCGACAACACCCAGCCACATGCACACCCACACACACGCACATGCACACGCAACACGCCACACGCACTCACAACCACAAGCACATGCCACAGGCACACACACTCACACACCATACGATATGGACACGCAACACACACACGCCATACTAACACACGCACACGCATAAACCTACCCCCGCGCGCACACAACACTCACACCACACGCCCCACGACAAAGTGCCACACCCACATGCAACACACACAAGCACAAGCACATGCACACCCCACATGCACCCACGCAACATGCACATGAACATGCACACGAACGCACACACACGAACACACAGATACCACACAACGCACACGGCACGTACATGATTACCAAAGTAGAGCACAAGAACACGCACAGACACACAAAATGCAATGGACACATGCAAGCTCGCCACATTGTCTACACAGGACACGTGCAGGACACAACGACCACAATGCATACCGCAATTAGTGA
>CM034155.1:678751490-678773704 GCA_019776745.2 Taxus chinensis
CCACAACAAGACTGATCGACCTACGGCCAAAGGTGAGATTTTATCGCCAGAAAAAAGCCTCACGAAGCTGGAGATAAACGAGGGAAAGAATTTTGGACCTATAAATCTCAATTTCATCAATAAGAACATTGTGCACATATTGTGAGAGAGTCTCGAAAGTCATGATGGACCGTCCCTCTAATGGCTTCATTTCTTATTTGTTATTTGGAGACTTGCCTGAATTGTAGTAGTTGAAATGGTTAATGCTTGCAACACTGGTGGGTGTGATAAGTATAAGGGAGGACCTATTTTCATTGTTACGAGTTGTGAAAACTTGTCCTTAATTCATTGATGAGGAAGGATTTACATGTTCTAGTCGTCCATTGAATAATAAGCTTAAGAGGAGGGAGTGTATCTCAGTGTGCGTTATGATATAAAATGGTATGGAAAGCAAACTTTTGTTCTGGTGAGAAGCAAGCATACATTGATGAGGAAGATTGTTGGGTATACAGGAAGTTGGTTATCCCCTTGTTAACTTCAATGAAAGAGTTTGTTATTTATGTCAGGGTTACAGAAATGTTGCGTGTATTCCAATCAAAGTGGATATCAAAGTCACAATGTCCAAGCATGAATAGTTCATTAATTTGTATATTAATGATTTCCCACTCATTGAATGAGATGGGGCCATGTGTTGGAGTTTCATTTCAGGATGAATAAGAATCAAATGTTTCATTTTCTTGGGAGGAGCTGGAAGGACAAGCGATGGATGGTACAAGGGTTACATAGTCTTCCAATTACCAACAATTTCATTAATTTTGAGCCCAATATCACAATCAATGCTTTGAAATGGCTTGTATAACAGGAGTTCGCTCCAACAAAAAATATCCAAAAGAAAAAGAATCCTTTGAAGGACTTTTATAGAACCTAGGTGCGACATGTACAATACTTGTTTGTTTGATGCAATCTCCACTTTTCTCCAATACGTTGTGCATTATAAGACCAAGTGCGAGCTTCCTCAATGAGGGATATGTTTTCTAGTGTGATGGGGACGCTTCTTATATGCATCAAAGAATGACAATGATTCTACTGGATCATTTTCATCAACCGCAAGATGTCGAAATTTTTTCTTCCTACATTCAAGGATACAAATTTTTGGCTGCTCTACGTGTCTTCTGCATTTCCATGTAATTCATTAAGGATTTTGGTCTAATTTTATAATCTTAATTTCTGTTATAGATTAATTTAATTCAATCCTTTTTTTCTTTCAAGAATACAAATTGTTGGTTGTTGTACGTGTCTCCTACATTTCCATGTAATTTATTAAGAATTTTGATCTAATTTTATAATCTTAATTTTTGATATATATCAATGTAATTCAACTTTATTTCTTCTAAAACTTTATTTCCTCTAAGACTTTACTTCTAGTGGTCTTTTTAAATGTGCTCCCATTATTTTATTAAAATCTTAATTTCAGGGAAAATACTTGAAAGAAACATTGTTAGACAAACTTGGTAATAATATTAGCTCAAATAATTGTTTATTATTTTTACTTTGGAACCAATAAATGAAAAAAGAGTGCACGTTCTAGACGTGAACAATATAGGGGAGAGGACCCAATCCCCGTGGACTCAAACGAACAGGTGCCTAAATCCACGTAACAACAAGATTTTCATTAAAATGAAATTGTTCTTTACACATATGCAGTTGTGTCATGTCACCAATCTTCTTTGGACAATTTATATTCACGGATTGACATTCAACAACCAGGCTTTTAATTGGTTTTAACTATTACGAAGGAAAATAATGGGAGCTAATCCCTGTGACCACCTACTCCACCGACATACATGCCTCCGCCAGTAGATGTGTATTCAAATACCATTTAATACAAACAGTTGTGCAATTACTTTGAGATTTGCTAGGGCAGTCATAATGGTACCTACAACTATTCAAACATGCAGTAGGCCAGAAAATGAAACAGATGGCATTCAATTTCCATTAAGATTATACGGAGTTTTACATAGTAGAGTGCCACTCTATTGGATTGTCTGGTTTCATTATGCATTTCGTTTAGTTTTCTGCAGCATGTGCAAGTATGGACGATGGAGGAGACATGCAGATCGACTGATTTGTTGGGTACAATTTCTCAGTGACAGAGCATATGGGTAATAGCACACAACAATGTTAACTCGACTATGTTTATCAACACATCATTTTGTAAAAAGAAAATTTGTCCCTGATAACTCAATTATGAATTTTAGTTTTTTTAATATTTATTTCAACATTATTTTTTTTTATTGCATTTGCAGGGATCAGGACACAAATGAAATCAGAAATTAAAGGTGAGGTTAGTTACCTCACTAAGGCAATGAAAGAAACTTTGAGACTAGTTTCAATGAACTGATTTTTGCATGGTAGAATGTCCGTTATTGGTTTGTCTTGGTTTCAATGAACTGCTGTTCGTTTTATTTGCATATTCTTGAGTAGACGATGGAGGAGAAAGTGAAATCTAGAATTTGTTGCATGCAGTTTATCATTGACAGTGCAAATGGGTAATGGCACACGACAATGCTAGATTTATTGTGTTTATCAACACATCAATTTGTTGCTGGAAAATTTGTCTCTTACAACTCAATTCTAGTTTTGAAAGTTTAACTTTTGTAGTTTGGCATTATTGTTTATTACATTTGCAGGGATGTGGATATGAACAAAATCTAGCTTTAAGGTGAGGTTACTTTCCTCACTAAGGCAATGAAAGAAACGTTGTATTTGGTTTATACTTCTGCCTTTATCAATTATGTTAGTTTTAATTCTATTTGAAGTAAATTGCCACTCGGACTGTAATGTCTATTAGTTTCATTACCTCATGTTACTGTCATAAACAAGAAAATAACATGCAGGAAGAGCATGAGTTCAAAGCACAAACCATTACTTACTTTGCACAGTTAACTTCCAATAGAGTCTTTACAAAACTGAAACAAGTTTCCATATAAGAGCATATGTCATACATTACTGCAAAACATATTAAAGCTGGTATATTTAGTATATGTCAGGAACATCCTTGAACCATATAACTATCAAAAAAATATTGTTGTTCTACGGTCCAAAGATACAATGTCTTCTACTACAAAAATCCAGGAAAGAGTGTTGATGGTTCAATGGTGAAACTAGAAGTGGGCTTGATGCATGTTGATAGTTGTTGGCTCACGTTGACATCCTGCACAACTGTTGTTGAAAATAGATTGGTATTAGGAGAATCATTTACCTCGACTAGAACATTATTGATTGAAACATATTGAGGACAATGGATACCTAACAAATCCCTTAGCAATGGGTGTTGTTCAGGAAAAGAATTAAGTGGAGTGCTCAGTCTCCTCTGCCTTTCCAACTCCATTTTTGCCTTCTGAAACTCTTCTTTTTTTCTTTCTTGGTCCTTGTGTATCCTTTCTTGCTCTTTCTTTATCTCCCTTTCTTGTCGCTGATTCAACCTTTGCTGCTCTTTTGTTTTCTTTAGGAATTCGTTTTCTAACTTTTCCTTATCTTTTCGTTCCCTTTCAACAATTCTCTTTGCTGTTCTCTCTGGCATTTGTTCCCTTTTTCTTTCCTTCAATTCTACATTTTCTTTCTTCCTTTTCTCTTTCTCCATGAGTAACTCCACGTACTGATAAGTAGTGATGAGATGAGATTCCCTACTCAATCTTACTACAACATCAGAAATTGACCTTGATGACTGCTTGACCCTTTCCATTAGGAGTTTCAATAATTTAGAAAGAGTCCTTTGATCTTTGTTTCTGTCAAAAGCTTCATCATGAATTTTTGTTGTAACCTCCACTTCATCTATCTCTGGTATTGCATCATTCTCTTTGTTAGCTTGAGTGTTCACATAGTAGTGGACCAATTCAGACTCATTAATTAGTGCTGGTTATGAGGTCTTAAACAGGTTGACATCTTCATCACTGCAGTTCATGTTGACACCAAGATTAAGAGTAGCTTCTTTCATCCAATCAGGGGGGATATCTTGTGTTGGCAAAGTTAATGACTCATAAGATTGGCTCCCTCCAATTTCAATGGTTGATTGTTGATGAATAGAGGCAATGAGGTTAATTTGAATATGTTGATTATCCAATTCTTGATTTGGTTGTGTGTTAAACACAATATCATCGTCTATATTTTCCTTCTCATTACTTGGCACCTCCAACTCAAATCTAGATAGGCTCATCATGTTTTCTGCTGCATAAGATTCATTATGAATAGATGTGTCAAATCCTCTACTAGGTCCCACGTCTTCATCCAAGGCATTTGGATTTAGAGGCCATATCCTTGTTCTCTTGAATCTTGCTTTAATGTTTTTAGGGGGAAGGGCCCTTCGGAATGCCTTACTCCCCAATGTATCAAATTCTTCTCTGTTGACGTCTATCTCATGTTTTTTCAATGTCCATTTGCATCTCTCCTCTTTGAAGTAAGTTTTGAATGGAGCAAATACACTCACATCCAATGGCTGCAATTTATGAGAAGTGTGTGCTGGTAATGTCAACAAATCTATCCCCAAAATCGTTGCCTCTTGAATTGTTCCTAAAGCGACATGAGAACCATGACCATCAAATATAAGTAAATGCCTATTGCTTGGAGAGACACCACCAGATATAGATGTTGCAAAGTGATGTAGCCATTTCATGAACAACTCCTTAGTCATCCATGCATGAGGTTGTGCTACCATACAAGCTCCAGGTTCACAACCTACAATGTAATTTTGTAATTGTTTCTTCCCCTTGAAAAGATAGAAAATAGGAATGCTTTGTCCAGTAGCATTCACACAACACAATATGGTAATCCACTCCCTACTCTTTGGGATGATGTATGGGACACTTCTACTACCCCTTCTAGCAAGAACTCTCATACCACGATTCCTTCCTGCTTGTAAACCTCTTTCATCACAATTCCATAGTCTACTTGGGCCATATGTATTAGCCTTATAATTGTTATACAAAGTCAAGTAAAAAGAATTCACAATTGTGGGCCTTAGACATAATTCTCTATCCCTATCAAGTCCTTCTGCTGTTCTCAATTTGATTTGTGGGTGTCTTTTTTTGAAACTAGCCCACCATGACTTACCAAGCATGCCATATATGAAAGGGGTGGACCTAGTTTCACAAATTAAAGCCACATATTCTTTAAGTTGTATGATTTCTACTCCATGACCCAAGTCAACCATTTCATAACACCATTGCACCAACTCAAGCTCTTCCTCTTGAGTAAGAATTGTCGGTGGCCCCTTTCTCTTAGTGGTGGTGCTACCCATAATCCAAGAAGCAAGTGTGCTTTCTAATAAACTCCACTTAATAGCAGTTGTATTTACAGAGGATCCATTTTCTTCAACATCCTTCATAGAATTCTTCATGGTGGATTCATCCCAATCTCTTCTTATTCTAATTTTTTTGGTCGAAGCCCCTCCCGTAACTTGAACATTTGGAGCTTGAGGTGCTGGGATTAGAAATGGCATCTTCTTCTGCTTCACTTGGTGGAAATATTGCTCCCCTTTTTTTAGAACTTGCAGGCCTTGCTCTATTAAGTGGTTTTCTCCTCATGATAGAAACTGGAACCTACAAATTTACACGAAGAATTAAGTCAAATCAATGAAACTTATAGAAATAACATTGGAATATAGTATGGTTAACACAATGCAATGGAAATTTGATATTTCAATAATATTCTACCATCTCTTGATTATACATTTCATTCTATTAGAAAGTAAAACCATTTGATGAAAATGTACACGATCCACTCTGTGCTTACTTCAAAGGTGAGAGTTTTCAGGTGATAGTTGAGGTGTAAGCTATAAATTTATAGTGTCTTAAATAAGAGCTCAATAACATGTTCTATTTACAAACATATTTACATTGCAGCCCTCTATATACTTCACTTCTACATCTATTAGCATACGAAAAGATGTTATTGCAGTTTATAATGGTTATTATCTTGAATTTTACATTACATAAATCAAACATGCAAGTGATAAATGGTGCTCTGTAAATATTAGTATGCAAATATGAAGTGGGTTTACTTTCATAATGTTAGTGTCTTTGTGTGTGTATTCAAACACATACACACACACATACACTGACATTATCAAAGTAAACCCACTTCATGCCTGAATACTGAGTATACTTTTAGAATATGTTTCTGTGTGTATATACAGATTGACATTCTTAAAGTAAACCCACTTCATATATGTATATTGTGTATACTTGGAGACTGACAGTGTGTGTATATACATAACTTAAAACAAAAATATAATAATAGCAAAACTTTCAATTTGCAAATTGAAAAATACTTGCAGAAATTTCAGTTCAGTAACAAATACTTGCAATGTTGAGTTGAAAAAGTACTCACAGAGACTTCGGTTCAGCAACAAATATTTGTTGTGTTGAGTTGAACAATACTTGTAGAGATTTCCATTCAGCAGCAAATTCAAGCAAAGAAATAAAATGTGAAATTTGGATTGATGAAATGAATTTATAAGAAAGTTTTAAGTGTTATTTTGGTGCTTATTTGTGATTGGTTGAGATGGCTAGTTGTAGATTGAATTTTGTGATTTTCAATCCAAGGGTAAAATTACATTTTGAATCATGAGATTTTTAAATTCAATGGCTAAATTTGAATATGGTTTTTCCATTAAATGCATTTTTAATCAGTTTCTTGAGCCTTACAAGGGTATGTATATCTTTTTGTCAATGTGCAGTTATTACAGCAGTTGGGATGGAAAGTGGCTGCAAGGGGGATGCTTATTTGGGGATATGTATTTTAAAATAATTAATTTCTGCTTCTATTACAGTAGATTTTGTACTTAATATTTAAAAACAAATATTCTATTTATGTTAATGCAAGTACCTTTGATACAGATGATTTGATCTTTTCAAACTTGTAAATGGGTTTTTCAATTTTAATAATATCACTAGTGATTGAAATGATGTTGATATGTTGGTTCTACATTTACACCTGATATAAATATGTCTTACATATTTTAGATAACATCTATTCTTTAGTATTTATATTGTTGGAAGTCACTTTTTTAAAATTTGAGATCATATAATGTAACAATAGAGGGTCCTCGAGTTGCATAGAAATGGCAAATTTATATATTAGCACTAATAACTTTTCATTTGATTTTTGGATTTTTAATTTTCAATTGTTAGGTACTAAATTCACAACTACCTTCCCGGGTACTGGGTAATGCACAGGGACTGGGTCCTCTCCCCTAATAGATGTTTATTTGATAAAAACATGCATTTTGTAGCCAAGGCAAAATGAATGATATACGTCGATTTATATGTACTTACTAAGGGAGAGGAGCCATTAGTTGTGCACCCAACTTTAGGGGTGTACAACATACATTTAACTACATCAAATTTTGAAAAAAAAACCCTTTAATTTTTATTTTTTTTCTTAATCTAAATATATTTTTTTGAAGATTTTTATTTTATCGAAAGTGGTTTTTAAACGGATTTAAATCAAGTAGTTTTTCATACAAAGGAAAAAAAGGTGGACCATTAGTAGGGCATTATGCCATGCATTTTTTTTCACTTATGTGGCATCATGTGATTGGGTGATTTTTTGATGTGATTTGATGTGACACATTTTATTAACTACTTTTTTTTCAAATGTTGAATGACAAATGTACATGTATTAGTCACTCACTTCACAAATACCCTCACCATTACTGGTCCATGCTCCACTATTGGCTCCTCTCCCTTATGTGCAGGCTCGCTAGGGCTTCACCACGAGGTACAGTTTTCAAAAAAGTTAAAAAAGTGTTGGCTTTGCTGAGTACAAATGTCAGAAGGCACAAGAGTAATTTTTCCTCCATTAAGCCACAGTCTTATCAGTCTCAATCTGAGTGAAGTTGTCTTTTCTATTCACTAAAACACGTTGTCAATAGCTAATCCTTTGCATACATTTGTGTGAAATGGCAGTTGAGGTGATGGGCTAACGACTGTGATTTATGACAATATCTGATCGACTGATCAACACCTCATAAAGTTTGCCGTCCTTTTTACTTTTCTTCACATATACATAGGTGTCGACTCGACTCGAAATCTTTTTTTTGCATATATCGTGGCATGTCCTTGGGATTATTATATCTAAGTAGGTACTGTTGTGGCAAATTAGCAGCACCCCTAGATGCAAATCAGGTTTCTAAATTGATGTTTTAGGCATCCAGTGTGATTGCACAACATTGAAACCTCTCTCCAAGTGTGGGACTTGTAAAAATGAGAGAGGAATCTCCAGATTAGAGGCTGGTTCCTCAAAATCCTCTGATTAGATCTATTATTTGCACAACTGCAGAGATTCAAATCCTAATTTTATCCTAATTTGCAAGGAGACAAGGATAAGAAATGCAAAAATTGAAACTAAACTAATGATGGTGATGCACCAAAGGAGTGGTGAACATTTTTGCTCATGCAAATAGACACAAATCAGAAATTGCAACATAAAACATCATGCACAGGTTGATAAGTTGTAATCAAAGGTTTGAAATGAAACAAACAACACATACAAAGGACTGAAAGCATTCACAGATCCTGTATTGTGATTTTCAACATCAAAATCCTTGCATTCCAACACCAAAGAGGCAGAAAACTGTTACAATCCCTGAAAAGGTCTGATCCTTGAAAAAAATCCCTTGCTGAAGGTGAAAACAGAAGCTTGCTATGCAAAAAAGTGTTCCCAATTTGAAAAATGAGCCAAATCTGGCTTTTACAGTGCATGGGTCGAGCCCAGAAGAGAGAAAATGTGAAAAAATGTGGGAGTCATTCCTCATTGACCAAAATGAATTAAAAACAGCATGGAGGCCCTTACAAACCCATGCCCTGACATTTTTTACCATACTGGAGAAGAATGCAACCCATTTTGCATTAAAATTGGTTGTTGAAACATCAGTTCTGTCCATGGGTGCATACCAGAAGCGTTTTTTGATTTTCTCTCTCCAAATTGAACCAAAATTCAAAATTGACCATGGAATCATGTAGAGAATTTTACCAACTTTCCATTGATATAAAGAACGCAAAAATCCGAGCTTTGGATCGAAAGTTATGTCCGTTTGAAGATTTAGGGCAAAATAGGGCCAAATCGGGCGCTTTGATATTTTTGGCCTGGACACGTGGCGAGAACTGATTGGCTGCGGGCCTTCTAGGGGAAAATTTGCCACAAAAACTCCGCCGAGCCATAACTTGAAAAATATGAGGAGTTAGGAGGGAAACTTTACCTTTCTGGAAAGCTGAGAAAGAGCTCTATCCAATGGTGTCATTTCCAGAAGGTTTTGAGTGCCTGAAAAGTAAAAAAGTTATGACTGAGGCACAATAGAAGGAATGAATGAAAGGGAGTTAGCCACAAAATGAGCAGGGGGGCATTTGGATAACAATTTTGGCGACTCAGAGGGGTCATCTACCTGCTGGATGAATGATCAGTAGCCTGAAGCAATCCATTGGGCATGGAGTCATGAGTAGTAGCCTGAAAATTGATCTAAATTTTGAAAACTTCCCTCTGAACCGCTTGAATCCCACTGGACATGGAGTTGTTCTCACCAAAATTCCACCAAAACGAACTGTGCAAGAGCGAATCCAGTAGCACCAAAAACTATGTACAAACTGAAAATCATACATGCTCCAAATGGAACATGCAGAGTGTGCACAAGCACTTCTTCTACTGAAAGCAAACCTACCTACTCTACTCTAACTGGAACCAAAGGTGAGCTAAACGAACCCTGCAACTGGTTGTGCAAAATAGCTTCCTTTCTTCAAAATTGGCAGCCATGCAAATGATTTGGAGCTGAGTATGGCTGATTGGATGAGTGGAAAATCAACAAGAAGTTGGTCTTCTACCCAAATTAGCAAGTGTCAACTAAAAACAAATCCAATGCCTCTTTTAGTTGCTCTGCATTTGGATTGGAGAGGTATGACCGCTGATCCTTGGTTCTTTGTAGCTCATCCTCATGCTTAGAAGTAAGCATGACTGGGTGTGACTTCTCCTTTGGCTCCAATAAAGCCAAATACCTGATTGGGCAAGGTCTAATCCGTTGAGTATGCCCATAATTCTGATTTTCAACTCCAAGAATGGAGTTCTCTTGTAGACCTTGAATGGATGGTGTGGAAGCAATGGTAGAACCCTTCTGCCCTTTCTCTTCCTCCAATGAAGGACATGAAAGATTAAAATCTTCCAATCTTGGTTCCAAAGAGCTTATATAAGATGCAGGCTGCTGCAAATGAATACTCTCCTCCATGACAGCAGGCTCTTGTGTTTGGAAGATGGATGATGAAAGAGAGAATGTTGGAAACTCAACCGGTTCTTCTTCATCAAAACAGTCCTCCAAATCAGACAGGTAAACTGCCTCATTGTTGTCCTGCTGCAAATGTTCAACCTTTCCCATGGCGTTCTCTTGATCTACAACTTGATCACCATGGTTTCTTTCATCCTCCAGCATTGAGGTTGAGGGGTCAAACTCTTCTTCAGTACTAGAACTTGAGAGAGATGAAGTAGAGAGAAGAACTGAAGGTTCTTCTATAACCTGCTTTGTGCTCAAACCCTTTGGATCTGCACTTTTCTCCCCCACAGCTGGAATGTGCTCCTCTTCTTTTGGATTTGGAGCAGCTTCCCCTTCCTCTTGCTGTCCCTCATGACTGCTTTTTACAATTTGAATTGGATCAGCATTTCCTTCAAATAGAATGCCAACATGGACACTATATTCTGAACAAATTGATTGCTGATCTGCAACTCCTTTTTGCTCTTCTTCTGCTGCAACAAAATCAGTCCTGACCACCATTTTTTCTTTAACTCCAACTTCTTCTGAAGGCTTCATCAGCAAAGGGATCTTCTTCATCCCAAATTTAAGAGCCCAACTCTTCAAAATTTGAATTTCTTCATCCTTGTTTGGCTTCTCTTTTTGCTGTCCTTCATGACTGATTTTTGTAATTTTTTGTGGTGGTGGAGGTAAAACCTCTTGTTTCTTTGGAGGGAATGGCTGTTTGGAAGGGAAAGGACAGAAGAATTGAGATGGGGTGGAAGACTAGGGAATGGAGAAATGGATTCAACACTTGGGACAGCAGATGGAGAGTTTAAAACTTGACACTGCTGAGATAAAACAGATTGGGAAAGAGGAAAAGAAAAGGCATGAGATGGTGTGTTTACCCGTTGACAAGGTTGCTGAATACTCCTCTCATACACCTCTATTCCTTCAATCCACTTTGCAAGCAATGGCAGCGTTGCAATCATGAAGTCAAGCTTCTCTTCAGGGTTGTAATGCCTTGGGAAAGGTCCCACCCATGGACAGGGTGCTCTACAACTGATTCTAAATGCTTTCATTTGTGCTTGAACCCTGGATTGCTCCATGTTTACCTCCATCTTTTGGATTTTCTCCAACAGACCAGCATCTTGCATCTGATTTTCTTCATTTTATGCACACCCTTGCTCTTGGAAAGCTCCATAGCCAAACTGATTTTGCAATTGCTGCTCATATGGGTATGTATGCTGATTTTGAATTTGTTCAAACTGCTGATTTGGAGGATTTAAAAAATATGTTGGAGGTGGGAAACATTGCTGCTGTTGTAAATGTGAGTTCCATGATGGAAATGAAGTCATGATTGCACAACTTCATGGAATGGAAAAGAATGAAAGAGATGGAAAGAATAATGGATGGAAATGGATGAAAAACAAGTCTGCAACTTCAGAAATGGGTTACTGATCAGATGGAGTCGCCAGATGTGTTTGCAAGTGCCTCCAAAGGCTGAAATCTTCACAGGAACACACCAACCTGCAAAAGATGAAGTGGAAGACCTCTAAGGTCCCACCGGGTATGCCAAAACTGTTGTGGCAAATCAGCAGCACCCCTGGATGCAAATCAGGTTTCTAAATTGATGTTTTAGGCATCCAGTGTGATTGCACAACATTGAAACCTCTCTCCAAGTGTGGGACTTGTAAAAATGAGAGAGGAATCTCCATATTAGAGGCTGGTTCCTCAAACTCCTCTGATTAAATCTATTATTTGCACAACTGCAGAGGTTCAAATCCTAATTTTATCCTAATTTGCAAGGAGACAGGGATAAGAAATGTAAAAATTGAAACTAAACTAATGATGGTGATGCACCAAAGGAGTGGTGAACATTTTTGCTCATGCAAATAGACACAAATCAGAAATTGCAACATAAAACATCATGCACATGTTGATAAGCTGTAATCAAAGGTTTGAAATGAAACAAACAACACATACAAAGGACTGAAAGCATTCACAGAGCCTGTATTGTGATTTTCAACATCAAAATCCTTGCATTCCAACACCAAAGAGGCAGAAAACTGTTACAATCCCTAAAAAGGTCTGATCCTTGCAAAAAATCCCTTGCTGAAGGTGAAAAAATAAGCTTGCTATACAAAAAAGTGTTCCCAATTTGAAAAATGAGCCAAATCTGGCTTTTACAGTGCATGGGTCGAGCCCAGGAGAGAGAAAACGTGAAAAAACGTGGGAGTAATTCCTCATTGACCAAAATGCATTAAAAACAGCATGGAGGTCCTTACAAACCCATGCCCCGACATTTTTGACCATACTGGAGAAGAATGCGACCCATTTTGCATTAAAATTGGTTGTTGAAACGTCAGTTCTGTCCATGGGTGCATACCAGAAGCGTTTTTTGATTTTCTCTCTCCAAACTGAACCAAAATTCAAAATTGACCACGGAATCATGTAGAGAATTTTACCAACTTTCCATTGATATAAAGAACGCAAAAATCCGAGCTTTGGATCGAAAGTTATGCCCGTTTGAAGATTTAGGGCAAAATAGGGCCAAATCAGGAGCTTTGATATTTTTGGCCTGGACACGTGGCGAGAACTGATTGGCTGCGGGCCTTCTAGGGGAAAATTTCCCACAAAAACTCCGCCGAGCCATAACTTGAAAAATATGAGGAGTTAAGAGGGAAACTTTACCTTTCTGGAAAGCTGAGAAAGAGCTCTATCCAATGGTGTCATTTCCAGAAGGTTTTGAGTGCCTGAAAAGTAAAAAAATTATGACTGAGGCACAATAGAAGGAATGAATGAAAGGGAGTTAGCCACAAAATGAGCAGGGGGGACATTTGGATAACATGTACTAACAACGTTTGAGCCGGTAAGAATTTCACCCGCGAATACCTAGGTAGCTATGGCCCAACATAAGATCTGGTGCATTGGATTAGAAAGGCGTACTCCGATTAGGTGTACCTAAGGCTCCAACGTGGCAAATGTTAGCATGAAGAGAATGGCTGAGCTGGGCGTCTCATTGGCATGAGATGGATGGGAGTGTTCTAAAACATCTTCTCCTCGCCCTCAAAACATCTGGTAAAAATTACAGGAAATTTTGGCCTTGCTCCATGTTGGCAGCGACTATGGAATTTGTCTTTACACCTGCCAATAATATGCTTGAAATTTTGTAAAACCTTTTCAACGAAATCTGTTTTATGAATATCCTACAATCATCCACGACTAGAACACATTAAAAACTACAGATCTGGCCTGAACAAATCTGATGCGGATAATTATAGAGGTAAGAATGTATAAGGTGAAGGGGGTGTGTTATGTGCTATCATTGATAAATGTCTTTATCAACTATCCCTCTATACACAATAATACAGTGAGATTGAGATTGACTACAAAGGACAGGGAAAGATACAAAGAAATGTTTAGATATGCAATGCAATGTAAGTATAATTACCCTTCCCAAACCCTAGGTACCTTATCCTTTCAGTACACGATAACTCTCTCGCGACAAATGCCCGCCACCTACCAGTGCCATCGCGATTCGCGAGACAATGCTTCCATTAAATTACTTTCTTAAATTTGATGTTAGTACTTGCATCATTTATTGCTTTGGCTTTCAAGTTTGAACACGCTGACATCGTCCCCCAAGTTACCCCGCATGCATGTCACCCTGCTGAGAATTGAGAATTAATTAGGCAGCTTTTTCGCAATCAGGATGACAAATATTCATCTACCTAGTCTTTCAAGTTTGAACACTGCATGTTTCATTCTCATCGCACCCAGATTGCTTTTGCCTTTCACGCTACATTTGGTTTCAAGAATACAACTTTTGCATATTCTTGTAATCACTATATGTACTTAGCAATCTTGGTGGCAGAAGCCTCTCACACTTCACTCCGTGTATGTTTTCATCCTTGTGTATGTTTATCTCTCACATTTGTGTATATACGTGTTTTCTCCCACATCCTAACACCACAATCCCATCACTCGTATTATTTGGTTACTTATGTGTAGTATTTTGTTTTAGCGCTTAATTACGATGTAGTTCATTTAAAAATCAAGTCTATAGTTTGTGTTTATTATTTTTGGTTGCATAATCAAGTCCAGATTTGTTATATTTCCATTTAGGTAAATACTCATTTGCTTTAAATTCTAAATCAACATCATTTAGTTTTTAGCATGGGTAATAGTTTGAGTATTTTTTGTTGTATCATAATTAAATAGTTAATTTTTCATTTGGATTTTTTTTATTTAAGTCGATACTATTTTTACATGTTTTGTTTAAGAGTCACTGGTCGACAAATAGTCGTATTGTCAAGAGTAAAATTTTGTCTAGTCATCAAAATCAATGTCAAAAATTCAAGTCGTCATTTTGTGTAAATATGTTATTGTGAGTCAGGACCCCACGACAAGGTTTTCCGTGCAGAAACCCTTTTTTGTTATGCTTGATAGACTCATATCCTAATAAGACACAATGTCAAAAGTCTAGATATGTGGGATACGAGTCCATAATATTGGTTAGTACATTCGTGCAACTTAGCTTCTTGTGTCCAAACATCTTATCCCTTTCAATACCACCTACCAACATCATGTACGTAAACTAAACTACTCACATGCTCCAAACGAGATTAAACACCCTCTGTCAACAAAAACAATTTTGCGGCCAGATCGCTTGCTTGCGGTAGAGATTTTGTAGGCGGAAACAAAAAAATTAAAAGTAAACACCAAAGCCTCTCACCCTTCCGGCGACAACAATAATTTCATGGTGACCAACTCAGACTGTGCATGAAACGTTTTTTAACTGACACTATGTATGAGCCTTTTTCTGTTGTTTTCGTTTTGTTTGGAAACTGACCAATAATTTACACTACCGACACTATACATAATTATATTAATATTATAATTATAATTATAATATTTATTAAAATTATAATATATTGTAAATAATATAATAATAATAATAATGTATCAACTGAATTGAAGTTTTGTATTCAATTTTCTTCAAAAAAAAAATTAAGGGACGTAATTGTGTCTTTCCTGATTGATGTGATGTTCTTGTTGAAGCCCCCATTTAGCTCACACTAGAATACCCTAGATCATCCATATTATTGCCAGTTGCTTAAAGGTTGGTGCATTGATTTTGAAAAAGTTTTTGTGGTCTTTTAGGCTATTGAGTTTATTACTACCGCCCTGAAGGGAGATTATAATATAGTCTTTAAATTTATTTTTGGTTGCCATATCAAGTCCAGAATGATTTGGTTTATTTCCATTTAGGGTTAAAACTCATTTGCTTTAAATTCTAAATCAAACATCATTTTAAGTTTTTAGCAGGGTAATAGTTTGAGTTAGTGTGAGTTATTTTGTTGTATCATAATTAAAATAGTTAATTTTTCATTTGGATTTTTTTCTATTTAAGTCGATACTATTTTTACATGTTTTGTTTTTTTTAAGAGTCACTGGTCGACCAAATAGTCGTATTGTCAAGAGTAAAATTTTGTCTAGTCATCAAAATCAATGTCAAAAATTCAAGTCGTCATTTTGTGTAAATATGTTATTGTGAGTCAGGAACCCCACGACAAGGTTTTCCGTGCAGAAACCCTTTTTTGTTATGCTTGATAGACTCATATCCTAATAAGACACAATGTCAAAAGTCTAGATATGTGGGATACGAGTCCATAATATTGGTTAGTACATTCGTGCAACTTAGCTTCTTGTGTCCAAACATCTTATCCCTTTCAATACCACCTACCAACATCATGTACGTAACGAAACTACTCACATGCTCCAAACGAGATTAAACACCCTCTGTAACAAAACAATTTTGCGGCCAGATCGCTTGCTTGCGGTAGAGATTTTGTAGGCGGAAACAAAAAATTTAAAAGTAAACACCAAAAGCCTTAACCCCTTCCGGCGGACAACAATAATTTCATGGTGACCAACTCCGACTGTGCATGAAGAAACGTTTTTTAAATGACACTATGTGAGCCCTTTTTCTGTGTTTTCGTTTTGTTTTTGGAAACTGACCAATAATTTTTACACTACCGACAATATACATAATTATATTAATATTTATATTATAATTATAATATTTATAAAATTATAATATATTGTAAATAATATAATAATAATAATAATGTATCAACTGAATTGAAGTTTTGTATTCAATTTTCTTCAAAAAAAAAATTAAGGGACGTAATTGTGTCTTTCCTGATTGATGTGATGTTCTTGTTGAAGCCCCCATTTAGCTCACACTAGAATACCCTAGATCATCCATATTATTGCCAGTTGCTTAAAGGTTGGTGCATTGATTTTGAAAAAGTTTTTGTGGTCTTTTAGGCTATTGAGTTTATTACTACCGCCCTGAAGGGAGATTATACTATAGTCTTTAAATTGTATTTTTGGTTTAATGTATTTGTTTTTCTTACTAGCACTTTTATTTGGAATATGTGTTTTCTTTTATGCAAAGTCTAATTAACATGTGATCTTACTTTTACTAAGTTCTAGCTTCAATTGTGCAGTTGCAATTCCGTTTGTTTGAGTACTATGTGTGTGTATTTCAATTTCAATTAGAATTGTAGCTTTTAGACTTCCTTTCATTGCAGTAGACAAATTCCGTAGATTTACATTAGCTTTCCGTAGATTAGTAATCTCGTGTCAGCGTAAACTCCATGGTTTCATTGAATGATGGAAATTTTCTTGATTCATCATGGTCTTCAAATGAGCAACATTTTTCTTTTCTAGTCTTCATCCTTGCTTCAGCTATACTTGCAAATGGAACAAACATATTAGAGAAAAACACTTCTTCTTCGCACTCTTCATTGCATTCCTTTGCATAGTTCTTATCTTTTGCATTCTCATAAGATTCATTATCATTTTCTTCATTCACTTGACTCAGTGCTTCCTCCTCTTTTTTTGGATTCAAAATACCATTTCCTCCATCTTTATCCATGCCAAGACCAATTCTTGACTTCTTACCATTTTCAAGCACCTCCATCCCAATAACATTGTGGTTTTCATTCTTCGTGATAAGGTTTTCCTTTGTCTCCTCAATCTGCCCTTGTTCTTGATTTGTAATCTCTAGAAATGTAAAGGTTTCTTTTTTGTTCTATACCCTCACTCAAATCTGAATTTGTTTATTAGTTGAAATTCCTCTATGTTTATTAGTTGTTTCTCAATGAAAGGAAAGAAGTTTCATTAACTGTCATCTAATCCATGTTTCTCTTTGGCTCCGAGAACTTAATTCTTGATTGCAAGTGGTTTCTTATTCCATATTTTGTGATTTGTCACCTTGTCACCTATCATGTAATTGTTCTTATATGCCTTTACTTCTTTGTTTTCTTCAAGTTTCCTTCTTCCTAAATACATTCTTAAGTCAAATATGTCACCCATTTATTTTCTTTTGTGTAGTTTACCTGCGTTAGCATATTGAAAACTTCGTCATCACAACCGAAGAATTTCTCCTCGTTTATGTTTAGTCCATGCTTACATAGCTCATCACTCATTTGTTTTAGGTTGTGTTCTCATTCCTTGGTTATTGTTATACTAGTTATTATGCATTATGAAGGTGTCAAGAACCTTCTACCTTTCCCATATTGGTTCTCATGACCCCTTAAAGTATGTACCTGTAATTTTATTTCATATTCCCTAGAAATATTGTCTTCTTGCTTCCTAAGACTCATTAATTTATCATTTATCTTGAATGATCATTATTTTAAGATTCTTTTTGCTTTATCAATCACTTGATTATCATGAAGAGCAAAAGGAAAATTGTATGATAGCCAAGCCATACCTTCAAATTGGTTACTTAACCCGAGTACTTGTGGGCTCCTATCCATCATGACTGTCATGAAATGAAGAAAAACTAAAAATTGTTCCTTTGTCATCATTGTTCCACTTTTCATGATAACTTGGGAGTTCTTCTCCATTCCTTCTTCCTTTTAGTCTGAAATAACATTATCTTCTTGCGGTTATCAACTTATCTTCATTAGATTCTTCTTTTTCTTCAAGCACCATTCCTATAAATTCATCATTCGCATGACATCTTAGAATGAACACTTGTGTTTGGACACCTCCTATCTTCTTGCTTGCTTTCTTCAAGTGTTTCATACTTCTTCTTATGTTTCTTTATTCTTTTCCAGCCCTTCAAAGCTTCTTCATGCTGAAGGATGATCCTTGAAAGGATCTTTAATTATCTTTTAAGTATTTAATATCAGTCTTGTACTTCTCCCCCTTAAAAATCTCCGTTCAACTTTCCAATAGCTTCTTTTTGGTGTCTTCGTCTTCGTCTCTTTATTTTATACGTTTGCGCAGACATTTTTCAGCGTGTCCAACAAGCACATGCAGGGGGATAGATATAGGGGTTGAAGAATTGAGGAGCTTACCTGAGTCAGGCCACTAGAGGATCATCTCCCCCATCTAATGACATTTCCTTTCCTTGCAATTTCATATGGGCTACCAACAAAGGATTGCACAAGGATTTACGATGTGAGTGGATTTATTAGCTTCCAAAATTTGACTATGCCAAGTGCCAAGTGGGGTTTCAAACAGAGAGGGAAATTCGAGGATAGCTGATGCTTCATCCACAGTACCAGAACGTGGTGGGACCACCAGATGCCTAAATTTCTCCGCCTTCGACTACCTCGCAGCCATTATCTGCACACCACATTATTAAATAAATTATTGGTAGAGGGAAACCTTTAATGTTTTAGAACATTGATATGTTTAAATACGATATTACCTGATTTGTAATTTGGGGTGATGGAATAACTGACAAGGAATTATGCCACTGAAATTATTGTTCTATATAAATCTGAGACGATTACAAAAGTATCATTTATTGTTTAATTAACTAGGAGGTTACGAGTGATTTTGTAAAACAACTGATAATTTCATAAAGCAATGGGAGGAGGACGTACGCTCTAAGAGTTTTGCAACTCAAATAGCCACTTAAACTGTTGCTTTGTAAATTCCTACAAGGCTCAGCCATTGTCATGTTTCTGAAGCATCAATTTCTAGTGCTATTTAAAAAATAGCTTTTACAAGATTACACTTATAGAGTGTCCAACTTATATAAATTGGACAAATTTGACAAAGCTCGAGTCAGATGATTCGTGTCTAGCGTCATGTTCTCCAATATGACTACCGAACACTAAAACATTACTAAAAAATTGAAATGCAAGAATATCCATTACATGTATTAGAGCTAAGTATTATTATAATATTAATGCCAGAAAGAAATTATGTATTAGTCTCATAAACCATATTTGTAAAGTATCATCAATATATATATATAGAGAGAGAGAGATATATATATCAAAATCATATATGGTTAAAATTATAAAATGCAGCTTACAACCATTAATTTGGAGGTTTGACACCCACCCCCACCCCCCGGCCAACTACCAAGTCCAAACCGGTTCGAGAGCGTCCTTGAATGGGTGTACTGTGGTTTGTGTGAGGGGTCAGGGCCCTCCCTCGGGGACTGGGGGTGGTAAGCAAAAGTAAGCAAGTAATTTAATGGAAGCGTTGAGTCAAATCACGAACATCTCGTGATAGGACCTTGGCGTGAGATCATATGTTGCATGTTGGCGAGGACAAAATTGATCCATAAATAATAAATATTAAAGAGTGGCACCGGCGTCCTGGCTCCACTTCTGTGGTGAATTTATTACTAGCAATTGCACCGCAAAGGTGCAATGGAGACACTGATAGGGGAAGTAATGAAAGGTACAAAACATTAAAGCTCCTGGAGAGAACAAATTAGAAGTATGTAAAAGAAGATGAAAAATTGAATAGTGGAAGAACATGAGAGGAGAAGAGGAGGGAAGAAGAATGTGTGTGGAGTGAGATAATATGGTGTAAACTTTGTAAGGAGCTTTGCAGAAGAAGTAGTCTTTGTTCTTCTAATTTGTGAAGGTGCACATATGTGCCAAGTGCTATCTTTGAGTACCTATCAAAAGAAAATGTTGGGGAGATATGAAGGTTTTGAAGGCATCATAATTGTGAAATATCTGTGAATGTAAGGCCCCAACGTTCAGTATCTCCAATGTCAATAGTCGCTATGTCTAAAGTTAGGCCTTGAGATTTATGTATTGTGAGGGTCGAAGCCATCTTAAGTGGGATTTTCGTTCGAGACCCTTGATAAATGGGTGTGACAGGAATGTGCAAAGGATTTTGAGGGTCACATGCAGGTACGATGTATCTTTCGAACTTAATGACAACAAAAGAAGGTAGATCTGGTGGACTTGAATTTGCATTGTAGATGATGGATACCGAAATCCCAATGGAACCATTGACAAGGCTTGCCTCAACCCAGAGGTTAGATGTTAGCATAACCTTTTGCCCAATACAGAGTAGAAGTTTACATTGCAATTGGTTATCATTAGGCTCACACGAATGTGATTGTCTTCTACATTGTGCATTACAACGTGAGATGGGGACAATTATAGAGCGTAACATTAATTTGTTGTGATGGTCGAAAAGCTCATTAATTTAAAACAAATGGGGTGTTGTTTGGAATTACTTTATTTCTTGAGGAGACAAAAAACTATATGTGCGTGTCACGAGTGTTTCCCAATCGTGAAAATGTGGCTCTACATTTTGAAGGTTATGTAGAACTTGTCGAAAAGATGTCTGAGAAGGGTCGTAACCTTATTGTCGAAAGATAGTCTGAAAGTGATTGTTGCGTTGAATTATTTCCAAAGGATTGTGTCATATGAATGCACAATATACATGGGCATATCCTTCACATAAGGGAGTTGACCGAGGTCCCCAAATAGAATGATAGACCTACTGCCAAAGGTTATATTTTTATCGCCGAAAAAAGCCTCACAAAGCTGGAGATCAACGAGGGAAAGCAATTTTGGACCTATAAAGCTCATTTCATCGATAAGAACATTGTGAGTATATTTGAGAGAGTCTTCGAAAGTCATCAATGACCGTCCTATATAGATCTATGTCGGATCTGGTGTGGTTTATCCCCTCGCCTATCGGGCCGCCCTATATATGCGAGAAAGGGTGGGTGGGCTGTGGGCCCCTTCCCTATATATACGACAGGGGTTCGGCCCGCGTGATCGTGACAGATTCATCACTACCCCCCCTCTCTATCTATATCTGGCCCCGCCCCGATCGACCCCTATCTATGGTATGCGCCCCCGGCGCCCGCCCCTGAACTATCTATGGACCTCCGCCTCCCCTATCTCCCCTCTATTCTATGGAGGGGGGGGGCCTATGCCTATGCCTATTAATACAGGGCAGGGCAGGGCAGGGGGCGGCTATATGCTACCCTCGGAGGAGATCAAGTTGGAAATGGATAACGAGGCGCCCTATATATCTCTCTGGGCTGGGGGCCCTATATCTATATAACCGGAGCGCCACGATCGATCACCATTCTACCAACCATGAATCCTGTCTTATTCCACCTGGCATGATCGGGGAAAACGGGGTTCGAACCCGCGACTTCTGGCGTGACAGACCAGCACTCTAACCGACTGAGCTATTCCCCCTCTCCCTATCATCTATCATCCGCATCATCTATTCTATACGTGATATGACTGATGCCCCTATATAGATTCCCAGATATATATATAGAGGGCCCCGATCAACTATATCCGCACTCACCCGCCCCCCCTGAACTCTCTCGGCTCGGCCCCCAATCTCTCTATCTATCTGCCAGATCTGATCGATCGAGATCTCGATCAAGATCTATAGAGAGGGGAGGGGAGGGGCCCGCCCCTCTCTCTATATCTCTATCTGGAGGGTGAGGACAGATAGAGATAGAGGGGTACTCACCCGCCATCTCTATTCTATCTGGGTGAGGTTGAATATCTATATAGAGAGGGGGGATCGAGAGAATAGAATATATAGAAAGGGGGTTGAATATCTATATAGAGAGGGGGATCGAGAGAATAGAATATATATAAGGGGTTGAATATCTCTATGAGAGAGGGGGTGGACCACCCGCCAT
>CM034155.1:678774204-678797979 GCA_019776745.2 Taxus chinensis
TGTGTGCATGGAATAGAATAGTCTCCCCCTATGAAGTGTGTGAGATACATATCTTCTAGCTTGAATGCATGACACTATGTGGATTATTGAGTGGATGCAGCCATAGATGGAGTGATAGTAGTGATAAGATGCAATGACCTAGGACCCTTATTATATAGTCTTATAACTTTATATTTACAACGTTCTCAAGCTTAATTTCATAATTAATCATGATAAGGTCGATTGAGAAGAAGATAAGGATGACCAACCGCTAGAAGTGACCCAAATTAGAAGTGAAAGAGGTTGTGTATACTTTGGGGCACCTGGAATGGAACCAGGGCACCTCAAAGCACCCTAGTACAGGCTGGAGCACCCTGATTTCAGGATAGAATGTCGAAAAGGTCATGAAATGGGATGATATGTATCGGGAAATACGTAGCAAAGATGAAATAAAATATAAGAAAAAGGTGGCCAAAAGGTTGGATTGATTAGTACTTTATACACTTGAGAACCTTTAAATTGTAGTATAAGACCAGGCTAAATATTGTCTAATGTCCAATATCTATGTCTAGATTTACCCCCACTTTATGTTGGTGAGCGGAAAGCTCGATAACATGAAGCAGATAGAGATGTGTACTTGAAAACCATTTAGAGTGTATAAGAAGACGTGCCGATGGACTCGAATCAAGCGTGGAATGACAAAAAGAAAAATGTGGAGTGTGGATTCTAAAGATGAAAAATGTGTATAAAAAGTGATGAGAGTTAACCTAGGGCGGAACACATGTGTAGATGTTGTTGTGTGTAGTGTACTTGTATGGTTAGTATGACAAGTAACACCGCGGTGTGTTGTCGTTGTCGTTGTAGTTGTTGTTGTCGTTGTTGTTTTTGTTGGTTCCCCCAATTTGACTGCTTGTTTCTCATACGACGAACTTGCAAGGAGAAAACGATCAAGTAGTCAAATATGTATGTATGTAAAAATGTTGTGCAAAGTACGTAAATATACAATACGCTAGAATAGAAAGTGTAAATGGAGAAATGGAACATGTACACATGATCCATGTCGAGAAAAAGGGTGTAGAAGGATATCTTGTAGTATCACGAGTTTTTCGAGTGATCTCACACCACCCTAGCTGAAGAAGTATAGGGAGGAACCATGTTGTATCCTCTAACCTTTAACCACTTCTATTGAAATGTTGGAAGAGATATTTGTACTTAACAGATTTTTTTGGTGATCTAATGCCACTAGATGGAGAAGTGTAGAGAAGCACACCCATTGTAACCCACGAGCTTGTAACTAGTTCACAGAATTTCTGAAGGACACCACGTCCTCTTCAGGTCGTTATTTATGGAGTTTGGTGAAAGGTCTGAACTCACTCACTGTGTGTGAATCAATGTAGATACGTTGTGTTATTTGAAACCCTCAATGATGCCCCCCTATTTGGGGTCCCATGCAACGAACCTGAAAGGAGAATACGACCCCAAAAGAGGACCCACCGCACTCTAACCTGTAGAACTCTGCCCTATAGGGGGAAAAGGGAAATGCTTGGTAGATACAAGGGCACATACAAAATAGGATGGCTAGTCAATACAAGTGTTAGACCGAACACATGCATGTAAATAAGACAATTGTAAAATACACATACGATGTGAAAACTACTAAGAAAATTAGTGTAAACACGCAAGAAAACAAGCAGACCGCACAAAGTGGGTTTCAAACATGCGATATCAATCACGATATCACAAGACACGCAAGTCCATCATGGCCACATACAACAGTCAGATGTGCACACAAGCAAAGGGAAAACCCGCAAATAATGGCAAACATCACAGACAAGTAAAAACAAACATGCATTCATACAAACATGTAGTCCTGCAAAACAAATGTTGCATATGGAACACTTGTTAGCATGTCAGAGTGATAACAAATATGTCAAAGCGTGTAGAATCAAGTAGTAAAAGATGTTAAGTATAAAATGAAACAATAACACCTGGATCAGATGAATGTGGATGCCCCCAACGACCGGTATAGGAAGGGTTGAAGGTGAGCATCCATGTCATGTGTAGAGTCATGTATCTGCAAGCATACTAAACAAAGGTGTGAACGTGCATGTGTATATGACAATGACATATAGGAAAGCAATCTAACAAGTGTAGTAGAATGAGTATGCAAAACACTAGTAAGCAAGAGTAATGGCTACCAAGACAATGCAGTGCCATGGATGGATGGAATGGAATGCAAGATGGAATGACAGGAGCAATGTGCCCCCATAGTGGATAGAAGTGTATATAGCGAGGTTCATCAACATTCAAGAATGAACCGTAAACGAGAGTGCATCATTGGGAAAAGGTTAAGTAGTGTTGGTTGTATCTAACAAGTTATGATGAGTATGTGTATGGGATGGTGATGAAATGTGGTATGGGGAGGATATGTGTGTGAACCCTATAGCCGAAGCGTTTATCATGACTTTGTTAATTAGAGGAGTGATGATTTATCCCTAAGCATATATCACTATAGAAGGAGTGTATGGGAATGAGATAAATGGAAAGATGTGCATGGACCCTTATAGCCTAAGCGCATACCACGATGTGTTGAATTGGTAAGTGATGATTTATCCCTAATTGTATATCACTACATGATTGAAGAAGAAGGTGAGAATGTAGCCTATAAGCGTAGACCACTAAGCGTAGATGACAATAGGTGATGAGGGTTTATGAAGCGTAGTTGAGTAGGCAGTGGATTATAGAAGGTGGTGATGTTAGCACTAAGCATAAACCACTATGTGATGAATAAGGCAAGGGTGGTGATTTAGCCTAAAGTGTATACCACTAATTGATGAGAAGGAGAAATGATGATGTAATAAAATGAAAAGAGAATAGGTAATGATCGGATGTAAGAGGATGATAAGAAATTGATGAAGAGAGTGGTGATTTAACCTAAGGTGTATAACACTACATGATGACTGAAGGCATGATAATGTGATGGAATAATTTTGGAATGGGAAAAAAATGTATAATGCAAGAGTATGATATAAGAGGAGATGATAGAATGTAATAGGAGGATGTATAATTGATGAAAATAGTGGTGATTTAACCAAAGGTGTATACCACTATGGTATGTGATGATGCGTGTGGGTGACGATATAGCCTAGAGCATTGGTCAATAATCCAATGGATGTGGTATGATGACATGTCGCATGTAGGTAAGGTTCATTTGAATGGTAAACACTCGGCAGTCGAGTATGGACAGAGGAACTAGAGTGTGTCATAGGGTGGTGAGTGTAACACGTAGAAGACCACGTAGTGTAAATGACCAAGTTATGGGAATGAGGGGTGTATAATGTGCACTAGGTATGGGATGTAATGTAATAAATGCGTAGGTAGAAGGAGAATGTGTAATGATGATAGATAAAACTAGACCCAAGTATAAAGAAATCTAGTATAGGATATAGGATAGGTAGGATGTATGAATAGAAATGTATAGAAATGGCGGATGGAACGATGATAGGTGGAACTAGACCCATGTTTAATAGAATCTAGTGTAGCACGCATGATAGAGAAGGTGTAGGAATTCAATGTGGGAGTGTAAGAAGTAGATGAAGTGTGAAAGATACGATGATATGTGTATGTAGAATATGTGATTGTAAAAGCTAGACTCATATACAACGTGACCTAGCGTAAATGTAGGATGAGAGGATGGAATGCAAAACTAGGCTCCTATACAATGGTGACTAGTGTAGTGTATTCCATGAAGATATAATGTAGGTTGATAAAATGTAAATGTATAGGTCCTGTAGTGCAATGTGTGGGGTTAGGTGTAATGGTAATCCCTCAACAGTCCAGTGTGAACCGAAGCACTAGGGTGCGTCATCGGGCAAGGAGGGTGTGATAATATGTGATGAAAATGTTGATATGTGAAGAAATGAAAATGTATGGATGCGAGAGGTAGTGATGCGAGAGTACGGGAGGGGGGTTCCAGTGTCTAATGGCTAGGCCCCCACAACTGGCTGGGAAAGAGAACTCACACAATAAGGTTGAGGGACGGATGTCCATTGACTTGTACATGAGAGGAGGATGACATAGAAGGATGCTCTAATAATGGTGGTATAGGAGATAAGCGTTGTGCAGGGGAATGAAGTCGATATGCATGCGAGGGGTGGATATAAGAGGAACGTCGGGGCATAGTAAAGTGTGTAGGCGAGGGAGATCAAGGATATGTCATGTGCAAAGAGGATGATGATTGACGTGAGATAAAACGAGGGAGTGATTTACGACAAGAGGTGGTAATAGATTTAAGGAATAGGTGAATGTGAGTGTGTAGGACTAATGGAGCGATGTGATGGTGTGGGAGTTAACTGTGGTGATGAAAGAGGAATAGGATGTGGTGCTAGTAACGAAAAAGGAGTTGTGTAAGGAGGGGGAGAGGCAATGGTAGTGGAATGAGAAGGTGACAAGAGTGGAGGGCTAGAAGAGACTTTGTTAATGGTGATAATTTGATTTTTGTAAATAAATTTGAGATGCAAGTGGGTCATAGAGATGATAGCTTGGGATTTACGAATCCAACTGAGTCCCAGAAGTAGGTCACATCCATGGACTGCTTAGCTAACAAGGCAAGGGATGAGATGAGTTAGAGGGCCGACAGTGATATGTAATCTAAACCTTATCATAACGATCAAAATCACTCAATATCCTCAAAACCATGCAATCTAACCCTTATCATAATGATTACATCACGTAGTTTATCATGCTCATGATCAAGTTTGACCTAAATTTCATCTTGCAAAAATCTATACAAGGTCAAGACATCATTGTTCAAATCACTGAATCCCTCTTCCTTACAACCATTTATACCCTCGATCATGAATTTGTTCCCCTCAAAATGACATTATTATTTGAGGATCTAAGTGTCAGCAAGGGGGAGGCATTCAGGTTATCAGATGTTTCCTCCTTGGGATACCCCTATCCCCATCACTTATAAACTTGACTTCGAATGTGTAGACATGCAAAATGTCAACATGGTCATTTAGCAAAAACTATCCTTATAACACTATAGTAATCCATTCTCACCATCAACCATATAATAATTAATTATAAAATTAATTAGTTATTATACATATTTCATTTATTTCCTTTCATGTACACCATAATGCCATCACATCCTTATAAATATTAATACATCATTAATATTTTATGTACTATACTAACTAATCCTCATTAACTATTTTCTAGCAATTAAAAAAAAATCACCCATATACCACCTACCCTATGCCTACTTTATGCCTACCTTTTGCATCTAATCACTCCACGAAATATAATTAATCTCACCTAACTACAAGTTAAACGACCCTCTAAATCTAGAGGCTTCTATTTCTATAAGTCTCTCCATTCTTCCCTCTCATTTTCAAATATTGAAATAAATGTGCACGATTCCATTGAATTTTTAATTAATTCAATGGAGAATTCTCCTAAAATATAGAATTCTCTAATTCTAGAAAATTGTTCATTCTCATGAAATTTCAACCATAAATCTAATCCAACATGGCAAAATCCCAGCCATTGATTTTTGCTTCCTCCATCTATAAATAGAGGTGCCACCCTCGATGGCAAGCACCTTAGAACTATTGCAAACTTATGCTGCCAAAATCTCCAAGAAATCTAGAAATCTTCATAGCATCCAAGTGAGTCAATATCATCATTTAATTAAGGGGAAGTGTTGCCAAACGTAGTCCATAAATTTAAAGGATTCTAAGTTCATCCAAGGAGAAATCAATGCATCAAAGAAGGAGGATTCTACTTGTAGGTAAGTGCGGGGTATATTGTATTCTCCCTCTTTTTATCATTGATCAATCTGAAGTAAGTGAATAATTATGTTAGATTTAGGATTGATTTGGTTTGATAATCATCTTATATTTGCACACTAACACAATTTTTTACTTACAAAATGCACTAACAACATGGTTGAGTATGAAGCCCTCATCCCAAGTCTCCAAACTGATATTATGCTCAGCGTTCATATCCTTGAAATCTTTGGTGACTCTCAACTCATTATCAATAGTGTCAAGGTAATCTATCAATGTAAAAAGGAATTCGTAAACTTTCTCCTTGAGGCCTTTGATCAATACACCATCCAATTCGTCCCTCGCTCATCCAATTGTGTCGTAGATCATAATGTGGGCAACTGAAGAATCTAAACTCTCCATTGTTGTCCATCACCTTGATTAACTGTCCCATGTCCATGTGATCCCTTGTGTCAATCTTGTTGACTCCAATCAATTAGATGTTTGGTACTCTCAGATTTTCAACTACCTATCCATATGTAAAATTCCCTCTAACCTATCAAAAAATTGTAGGAGGTATTTTCTTTAACGCGGTAACCATTTTGTTATCCTTAGCAGCATCCTCTACAAACATGGCTTCGATGGATTTTTTCTACGTTGCCTTAAATTGCTTGAATCTACTCGTGTCATACAAGGAGCCCATGCTGGTATCTGTGGTGGACACTTCTTGTAGTTTTGTTGTTGTCAAACGGTTTGTCTTTCTTCTAGGCTATTATTTTCCCAATCTCAGTAAATATTATTGTGAATATGTTAAAAAATCTACTAAATGCCAACAACATTCCAATCTTATATGTATCCCTGGCTAGGCATTGCACCTAGCTCAAAACCTTTTCCCTTTCTCACAATGAGTCTCAATCTCATCAGTCTCATCAATCCACACTCTTCTCAATGTCATCATTCCATCACCACCACCACTAATTACTTCACCAAATGGATGGAAGCAATTCCACTCACATCCACCACAACTACTATAACAACAGAAAGTCCTTCGAAAATAAAGACCTCAAGAAGTTATGTGACTCTTTTAACATCAAGATTAGATTCTCTTCTCCGTACTATCCTCAAGCTAAGGTCCAGGCCGATTCCACCAACAAAACCCTACACAACATTCTTGCTAAAACCATCAAAAAATCAAGATGTAATTGGCACCTTCACACCCCCTTTTCCCTTTGGGCCTATCAGATTAACATCCACACCTCTACGGGCGCTACTCCTTTCTCTCTCATCTATAGCTCTGAAGCCATTTTTCCTCTCAAAGTATAGATTTCCTCCTTACGCGTCTCTTTCTTCGACTTCATATCTAATGAGGACTATCATTAGGAGCTTTTAGCCTAGCTTGAATTGTTAAACGAACATCACTTAATCACTCTCTAACACCATCATATTTATCAAGAACACATCAAAGAAACATGCTTACAACATACATCTCAAGGAACACGACTTTAACATCAACGACCTCGTCTTAAAAGAAAATAAGAATGTCACTACTTAGAAAGTTGCCAACATGGAAAGTTTTCTCCCAATTGGATTGGACCATAGATTTCCACACATAAGTATGGGTCTGGAGCCTATTGTTTAGCCTCCCTCGATGGTAAACTGAAAATAGAACCTCTCAAAACCTTGCACTTGTGACCATTCTACTATTAACATATTTACCAATGTGATTTTAGTCACATCTTAACGATCTCATTCCCATCACTAGCCCTTCCATCTCTCATAATAATGATTTGGAATTATGTGGTCTACTGTCACTAGCCTATCTATGACCTTGAATATGTGCACCATGGTTCTACTCATAGTATATTCCTTATGGACAAGTTCATCCTTCTAGGTGGGAACCCCCAATCATTACATCCATCACCCTCTTATCTACCTACTGGAACCATGCTAAGGGTCCATGGGTGTCACTTTCACATCTTATATTTCCCTCCCCAAGTGGTCTACTTGGCTATCTCTAACTTTATTCCAAAGTAAGAAATCTTGGATACTCATATCAATAGTCAACTTATCCAAAAAATGACTGCTCCCTCAAAGGGAAACTATTCATGTAAAGCAAAAATTGTCAAAAATATAAACTGGTCCCTCGAAGGGAAACTATCATGCATATCTCATCTTGCTATAAAAATCAAACACAAAAAGTCATAATCATAGACCACTCTCTCAAAGGATGGCTACTATTTATATCTTGACAGTGAAGGTTCTCGCATTAATCAACCTTCTTAAAACCTCAAAAGTAAAAAAATATCAGAAGCAAGCATCCCTTAAAAGCTTCCTGTGTCGATCATCTTTCCAATCCTCCATAAACTTCCCAAATTGATTAGTTTGTGCTTATATTGCTTAGAGTTGGGGCATAGACTTGGAACTACCACTTAAGTAGAACCTATATTCCCCATAAAAGCTCCATCTCAACCCCTTTGTCATATATACAGTGGGTCTTTAAGCACACTTTCCATTTTCCCCTAGGATATTAAATGTGACTAACTATCATTAGTTATGTGTAACACTTGTCTTTGGTTGCAAGTTCAATGGTTTGTATTTTTCCCTCTTATACTTAACCTCTAATCCAATTCAAAAACGCCTTTTCCACGTATGCTCCCTTCTACGATAAAGTGTACTTTATAACATTTAGGTCACCCTATGAACGCCATGCCCTCTCCAACCACACTATCCTAACTTTTACATCCATGTCCAATCCATCTATTACATCATTTAAATCCACCTTACAACATTTAATCAACATCTATCAAATCAAAACATCACCCATAACTACATCATCTCCTACATCTAAATATATATCCATCCATCACATAATGTATTTACATCTAATATAACATACACATCTAAAGCCATCATAACTATTCTAATCCAATTCATCTTATATCTATCATATATCACATCATCATATAAATCCATACATCACATCACATATCCATGTTAAATCATCATACATCTAAGATATAATATCACATCAAATCATGTAATCAAAACATCACATCAATATGCATCACATCACATCCAAAATAAAATCCATCAGATAAATCATCACACGAAAAAATCACACACACACACACACACATCCTCATCAAAATTTATACATCAAAATCCATTTATGTACGATGTTCACCCGCTAAGTGTCGAACTACAAATCATACTCTCTAAGTCTTGAACCCTATTATCTCGAGACAAGATCTTGTCCCTCTGTTAGTCCACCCACGACTCCTTGTCTGGGCTTGGATCACACCTTAATTTTACCACACTCAGCATGTTACATGATGTCGTTGGCTATGCCACCCTCTGTGGTCTTTGCTCCCCTATTAGATAGGTCGCATACCATGGAGCATATGGAATTCTAGATGTCACAATACACTCATAGTATCGTGCCTCCGCTCCTAGTTTCTTATACTATTCTAGTGAGATACTGCTTGGCGCAACCATCTGTGTAACATCCCCATTTTAAAACACCAGAACAAGGGAAATATTTTTATTTTTTTTATAAATATAACGTTCTCTGTTATGAATTATAAAATTCAAACACACGTTCAAGATTTAATAATTGTTCCCTGCCCAAACAACATAGTTTGGATCATACAATTTCTTTTTAAAACGAATGTTCCCTGTTCACATATTTACAATATGGAACACACATTCAATGCCATTCAATCTTATAACAGATTCTATATGCTGCTGTAAATGACTCGATGAACTGCCGATCTTCCATTTTCATGGCTCGGAGTTTCAACGATCCTTCATTTCATGACTCGGCAACAACCGATCCTTCATGTACATGACTCGGCAACAACCGATCCTTCATGTTTGTTTATGCATAGTATATTTTATATACTTGTTCTCATAACCTTCCCCGGTTATTGAAGTGATCCATTTAAGAAGCCTATCTGAATATCTGTTACTGATATTCATCTGACATCCTGCATCTTAAATTAAGTGATAAGGACAACGCAACCAGCAATTGCGATACTTTGGCCAAAGATTTTCACATGCTTTGCATGATCATGTTCCTGAATGTGATACACATATACGGAATACGTCCTTCACTTCACTTCACCTGTTATCTAGAATGGTCTTTCCTGGTTCCTACCAGTCCTCATCGTTTAAGTTCCGTTTTAACTTTCGATTCAGCTAGTAATATGAACGGGTATAGGAAGGCACTCCTGGTAACTAAAGATACGCAGACATACGGTGTCGTTACCCCACGACTCCGTGTGTCTGATTATCTTTAGTATTCCGGAGTCACTCCGTATACCAGATCATACCCTATCTCTACCCTAGCAAAGATCTACACTTTCAGCCTATGTATTCTCAATGTTTTAATTCGGGAGGGCATTGCTATATGTCAGCTGCAACATTGTGTCATCATGAAGACCCCGTCTTCATGAAGACACCTTGCTGTAGCTGGCGTATGCCAATGTCTTGCAGAATTCCTCCCATCGAGAATACACATCCTGCCCAAGTGACTTAGCCACGAGTTAATAGTTAAAGCAATTTTCAGCATCCACGCTGATCCCTTGATTCTCGTTTCTGTTGCAGTTGTATATAACTAAGAGGGACTAAACTGTCCATTAGTTTGCCAAGTATCATCTCCTTCGTATCGAAGGGCTACATTTCCTTACTTGGTTTATTTCTTAATCATTGGATTAAGCAGTCCGTACCGACGGACATAATAAGTTTAACCTATTAAACTTAGCCAAGATGTTTCCAACTGCAACTAATTTCAGAATATTAACTTATTAGACGTCATTCAAACGAGGTCTAAACTTCGAGAAATGTATTCATTATTCTCCTTAACATTATATAGTTAAGGTCCATTGGTTATGGATATATGTATCCTATAGCCTTTATTCTGAATTTTATCAAATGGGATCATTAATGAGGTTCGAAAACGTAGTTCGAATACTCCCAATTTAAATTGGTATTCCTTAGCTCCTAAGCTAATCCTGAATACCCTCCGATTATAAAATCATATTCTTCTTAATCCTTTTTAATGTCAATTCAAAATTCATCTTTACCCAAGTATGAATTAATTGCATTGTTCAACTTAAAAGTTGTATTTAAGTAAGAATAGATATCAGTTTCAATTCAGCATCCATCCAAGGACTATGAAACAATTCCAAATCAAGAATTAACATCTTATTCCCAATTTATATAACAATATCAAACTGATATAATTATTGAAAATATCACACTTGTAACTGTATTCAATATTTCAAGTCATAATTTGTACATTTTCCAATCCAGCTGATTGGGTATAGTTTATACAAAGCATCCATACAACTCATGGACAAAAGAATGTACTTTCTTCTTTCACAATTCCTCAAAGAGGAAATAAAGCAACAGTTACAATTTAATTTACACCTAATCAAGAGGCATCAGAAGACAGCCAAGTCTTCATTCTAATCAAATTCCATCTGCAAAATGAATTGCACGGATCAGTTCAATGAACTGAGCACATTAAGCACTTATCCTTAAAATAAGATGCTTCAACTAACTGTTTCAATAAAAGAACCCTACTTTTATGAAACGACAGCAAAACATCAATCTCAAAATAGGCACAAAGGAGAGATCAGCATAACAACTGAACCATCAAAAAAATATCATCACAATCAGCCAAGGGACTGCTGTCCCGTTTCCACATAATCATTGCAAGTATCAATTTACAATATTTGTAACGTTAGGAAAACAAGTAGTTTGCTGCCTATATAGCATACAGTTATCCTTTCCACGCCTTTCATTAATAACAAATGCAAAGGATGAAACTAACTGAATATAAATCTAGTACGTTCCTTTCCGTCCATGAAGCATGTTAAATTTAAAGCATTCAAGTACAAACAAGAAAGCGAACAGCAATGCATATAGTAGTCCCATCTAAGCACTATAAAATTCTTCATTCACGAATTCCAGATTTCTAACTGAATGAAAGAGGAAAGATCATTTTTCTAAAACATTCGTTCATATCTCTATTTCCTTCCACATGACTGTCCTAACAGTGGAATCCAAACGAAATTCAATTTAAGATAACAGTTCAGAGTGAAACTTACAAAATCCACTCGTAATTCACTTTCTGGCAGTGAGAATAGTTTCATCTATAAACAGCTTTAAAATGAAATCAAGAAGAATTCATCATCCATATCCATATTTCTTTTGATTCAAACTCATATAAAGATCCGAAACAGATTAGTACAACATTCGGTACATCCGAGATCAACAATATAAGGTTACATACCATATATTTGCCATAATAAAGAAAATCGTATTTCTTTCACTGCATACTAAACAGAAACAGTATTTCAATCATGCAATCACTTAATCACATAATGATCTAATTCTTAGTAACGTACCCCGTTCAGAATAATATTTATTCATTACTGTTACCTACAGCAATCCATTATTCACATGACGATGAATTTCATCAGGTTAGAACAGCAGGCAGAAAACAAAGAATTCATTCTCTTTTAATTTCACTATGAAACATCATTTGTTCAAAACGAAATCGAACACCTAATCCGTGTTCATCTCAAACAAGACAGCTTATTATAAGGATAACAGAACAGCCGTTCTTATCAAAACAAACTCTCAAGCCTGTACCGCTCAATCCAATACAACAACTACTCGTATTCAACTGTTCATACTTCTATAAGAACAAACCCGAACCAGATGTTAATTGCATAAGCTCAGTACAGCTAGAGCAAACTAAAAAAGAAAAAAACAAATTAGATCCCAATTTTTTTTATTTCCACAAAAATCAAATCAAGTTAGCACTCTTCCAGATAGTTCAACCAGAATAACAAACCTCAACCATAAAACACAATGAAATCCATTTTTCCATTATAGTAAATAGAAATATATATTCATTCTTTGCATAGAATTCAATCAAGTGGAAACTGTGTCAGCAGTTCATATAAGAAGACGAAACAACATTATATAACACAGTGAAATCACCTTATTCTTTCAACAAGGAGAACGAAATCCCGAGATAACTTTAAGAAGGAAAAACAGTTGTCTTTTTCCTTATTCCACGAATACCCAATACGTATTCGCTTAGTTTCAACTCAAGAAGAGGTACAGCAATGATATTATTGCTTAAACTTCCTATGGTTCGAGTTCAATTACTCACAGTAAACTCGAATGCCACTTCCATCCAAAACCCAAACAGTACAAGAAGAAGGGTCTACTTTCTCAAAAGAAAATTCTATAAGAACTACTTCATCAATCATTATTCTCTTCCTTTCCGTTTGTTAATAATACACGGTTGTTCAGAAGTGGAAACAACTCATAAAAAGAAAGTGTACAGTCACAATATATATATACATACATATATATATACCTATATATAATCAATAAATTTTCCCTTACTGTCAAACGTCCAGCACACGGGAAGATACATCATTCAAGAATTACAAGACAACAAAACTCAGCAGTCAAGACAATATTTCCCTATTGTTTCCAAAATGACAGCAAGATTCAATGAAACCCATTTCATAGAAATATATACGACTGTATCTCCACTTGTCTCTTTTCGTTTACATGCACGGACAGTTCCTCATATAACAGCAAGAAAAGATTGTATTTAAAGAACAATTTCACCATAAGGCGATTGCACAGTCTATTCCATTTTCGAACAACACGAACAGTGAAAGGAATATCCACATTTCAACCATTTATACAATCTTCATTCAATACTAAAAATCATTTCCAACACGATTCGAGCAAGAACAAATCAAGGCAGAGCAACCAGAATCAAATCTCCTTTTCATTTTCCCAACGAAAAGAAGCAAGAACCAACAAAATCCATTTCCAACTCAACTCAACAACAATCATGCAATCCCAACCCAAGAGCAGGGTTGTTTTAATGAAACATTTAATCAAAGCAAAGATTTTTAAAGAGAAGGGCTTAACATGCCTGTATTCTCTCTTCCAAAATTCGAAGAAAACGTTGTTTGCCGCGTTTTTCTTCCACAATCAGCAACACAGTATTCCCAGCACTCCCTTCCTTCTTCAGGCTTATCAACAGCCTCAAATCTTCCAGGAAAATGTCAAATGCAAGAGCTGGTTCGACTGAACCAGACCAAAGAAACCAAATGCAGAGCAACTTTTCAAAAGGCTCGAACCAACAAAAATGAAAACCAATTTTTTTCCTCATGTTGTTTCCAAGGCGAGCTGGTCGCGAGGACCAAAAACCATTAATGCAATAAAGGCTCGCCCTTTTTCCTTATTTTCCACGCCACCCGCCACTTGGGTTGGCGAGTTTTAAATTCCAAAATTTCCATGCAAACTGAATTTAGCCATAACTCCAAATAGATACCTCTATTTCCTTGCCTGCCCCGCCAAAACTAGCGCCGTCCACGAAGGGACAGTTCATTTAATTCCAATGAATGCCTCCTTCCCATCCTTATCCCTTTCTTCCCAAGGGTTTGCGTACCCCTTAGTTTAGGATTAGTTTAGGTTACATAACTCATTCGACCTAGGTCTTAGTTAAACCTTAGGTTTTAGAATTTAGATTTATTTTTCCCTCTTTTTTTTTGTGTAATTTAAAAATCCACTTAGGATAGTAGTGTAGGATGTATGTTAGGTCTTAGGGTTAGTTTAGGTTTAATTCACACTAGCCACTAACACTAACAACTTCCTTCCAGCTCCTTACTAACATCCACGTTAACGCAGAGCAGGACGTTCTGTCCTTCAGATTACATGCCAAGGCCACCCGTGTCCAGGCGTTTCTCACCCCACGAGGTCCCGAATTCGACAGTACAGGGTTCAAGAATCGAACCCCTGTCGTTGGCATTTTCGTGCTAGCTATTCACACCTGTAATCAGGCGCTGCACGCTCATAATAATCCTAGTCCAATTCAAGTGTGAATTAACATAGAAAACACAAGAGGACCTCAGCATACTTGAATCAATGGAATTGATTCAGGGTATGCTGTCAATCAGCACAAGAGCAAGCAATTATACGACAATCTGTTGTCACATCAGCAAACACACAAGTACAATATTTGCTGTCCCATGCAATAAATCACAGTATGCAAGAATCCAAATTAGCAACACATTCTCTTAAGATCAAAACATATCTTAACATGTTTTCTTTCATTCCAAGAGCTATAACAGTATGTAAAACATTCACCAAGTTAACATACAAAATCAGAGTGTTACAATCTGGCTAGCTCCCTGTGAATCCTCTGGTGCCTCACTCCCTGATGTGTAACTATCGATCCAAGATCTCCAAATTTGGCCCTGTAGGCCTCCATCTACCTATGGTATTTGTCCCATTACTGTATAACTAGGTCTCTCTCCTAGCGTAACCTCATGGCCTCCTATCATGCTGAGTCCCTCTCTTGATGCATGATGTCTAATTCCACCCATAAGCGAGTTATTTCTGCTACCGACCCCTCAATCTCCACCCCTTATCCTCTGATTTAGGTGTTATCTCCTCCTCTCCTTTCGGCACCGCCTCCTCTCCTACTTGCCCAATCTCCTCATTAAATTATCCTTTCCTTCACCTCAAATTTGTGTGTCACCCATGATACACATGGCTTATCTAGCCTCCAACTTATATTTTTGTAGCCCGATTTTTGGTTATTGATGTTCCTTTTTGGGGCACCATCGCTAATCTATTATCTTCGTCCCACCGAAAATGCATTTTTGATTCCTCATGCTCACACCATCATTTTGACCATCCTCAAATTTATTTTTGCATACTCTGATGTCTTCGTTTGACCAATTGGTCCCACGACTTGTACATCCATCCGAGCGGATTCAAGTTCAATTCCCTCTATTTTACAATGAATTTTTCCAATGCACTGGGTCTATAGGTCATTAACGATGCCTCCATTCCAGACCTTGTTATGACCCTACCGACGTGTTTTCAAGGTCACCACTATATTTTTGTTTTCCTTTTTCCTATCTACAATTACCCCCTTCACTTGGGGAATCTTTTTTTCTCTTTTCCCACCTACTTTTTTACCTCATCCCTCCATCAATCTCTTTCAAAATCGTGATTGACTCCCCTTCGTATCATCGATCCCTAGTTTGAGGGGGAACATATCAATCATCATCTCTCATTAACACTTCTAGTTTTTGTCTCGCAGTTTGCTTAACATAAACCACTCAACAAAAAGGGGCAAATGTAGACACTACTTTTTGGCACATTATCCCTTCATCCCATGTTTGCCCCTCTTTTACCATCGCATGTTCTTCCCTCTCGTCTTATTCCTAAATTCTTATCCACCCCATTAACCCTCTTAACTCTTATTTTCATCTCGTTCTAAACCTGACACATTATTTAACCCCCTTCATTATTCATAATCTCATCTAAGTACCCATTAATTATTTTAATCACCCACCCCATTCCTAACATTTATATTATTAACATTTACTACCCCCATTCAACACACTTAATTTTCCCACCTACCTCCCCCTAATCTCTCCATACACAACCATGCAAGCCTGCCAAGCCTGCCACCTCTTTTCCTGCCATTTTAACACCCCCTTTTGAAATCTAATTTTACCTACACATGCCTAACTTAGAGTCTGTTCATGTCGCCAACAACTCATCGTGGTCGTCATCGACCCTATTTAGGTCCAGGGAAACCATAAAACATGTAAAATATAAGGAACAAAGCACCAAAGATATCTCCAAGCAATCTCTGATCCTCCTTAGATCCATCCTCCCATCTCATTAATTTATCAAAATCCTATAACCTGCTCTGGTTGTCATTGACCCTACCCAGTCGTTGTTGACCCAACCCTTATCCCTATCCAATCGGTCATCCTTTCCATCCTACATGTCATATAACCACCCTAACATCAAAATAAACATTACAGAGTCAACATATAACCCCTATTTTTGTATTTCTTTACCTACTTTACATCAGTCATCGTCAACCGTACCAACTTTCCTCGGGTCGTCCTCGATTCACTCCCTATTCCCATCAGATCTATCATCTTTAACACCTCTTTTCTCATCATCATCCTGACATCAGATTCAACAACCATTTAGCATATTCTAGCTCTGTTCCTATTCAACCTTCAATCATCTCTGCAAAGGTCGATGTCGACCTTGCCAATCTACCCCAGGTCACCGTCAACTTGTTCCTTATCCTCATCATCTGTTATATCCCAATGCCTTTTATCTCATCCTCATCCTGACATAATATTCAATAGTTCTGCATTAGGTTCCAAGTTCTGTTCCCATAGATACTGTAATTAGCTATGTATTGGTCACCGTCGATTGTGCAAGCCAGACCCGGGTCGTTGTCGACTTGTTCAGGTTTGGTTTATTTTTTTGTTATTTCTGTAATCAGTTTATCATTTCACTATCTTTTATAGATTATATCTCTCTTTCGGTTTATTATATGCATCCTTCCATCTATCATCATTTATCAACATCTTTTTATCACGTGGGTTGACATCCATCCTAGGAAGTTTTTTACTTCTCGGGACCAACTTTGTCTAGAAACCCATTGTCTTTGTTACTAATCTTTATCATGTTTAGTTGTCTTAGTTATGTAGGTCATCAATCTTGTAGTGGAGAGGACCTCTTCTTTTGTGCCCATACCATCTTCATCGACATCTACATCAAGAGGTCACTTAAACCCTCCCATACTTTAGGGTTTCTTAACTTCTCATATATGTTTCACTATTCTGAAACAAGAAGCTAGAAGTCTCGTCAAATAGTATAGATAGAGTGGAAATACGGGACACGATCCAAGAAGATGTTAGGTACAGCTAAAAAAATGCATATGAAAATAGACGAGTTGATCACTATGTAGCCCAATGTCAAAATTTGGCCTCGGGAAAATCTGGTGACCAAGAAACATTACCATTTAAAACATGGCAAGGAAAGTTCTCATAGACATCATTATTAACAAATAAGTCTTACACTTTTTCTGAAATTTAGTTTAAAACATGATTAGTAGATAAACATTTGTCACAAACTGGATGGATTTTAGAGATGGAAACATTATATTCTTCTTAGTATGCAACACATCTTGGAATTACTTCTACAAAGTTAAAATGCCCATGATCAATCAATGTCTCATGGAAGGGATGACGCATATATTTTTCTGTAAGTTCTGAAAACTTAACATTGAATTTTATAGAAATAGGTTATTTTCTATTGATTTTGAGCTAATTGAGAAAGGGGGGAGCGGGTGATCAAGTGACATCATATAAATTATGTAATCCAACTTTTTGTCCGCCTCCTTCATTTGGTTCTCATCCCTGCTGATAAGAAAATGGCCTACCCCCTAAATCTCTTTAGCATCCTTCTCTTTCTTTGGGGATGTATTGATTATTGTCACATGAAAGCTAAAGGCTTACCCCAATTTAACTGCCATGTGACTGACACCCCCATGTCCCACCACACTGAGATGGTTCCCTGGCTTTGTCATTCCAAAGTATATCATGGGGTTGTAAACCGTTATTCCAATATATTACAATGGGGCAACCTCATCAAATGGAAGGCTTTTAGTTACCGTAAATATAACACTAATTGCATATAAAAAAATACAATTTGAATACTATAGTATAATATGAAGACTAAAATATAATCTGCCTTCGGCGGTAGTTATAAACTTTAATAGCCTAAAAGAAACAAAAAATGTCAAAAATCAATACACACAACCTTTATCTACTGGAAAATAATATGGATGATCCAGGGTTATTCTATTGTGAGCTAAATGGGCTTCAATAAGAACATCACATAAAATTAGGATACATAATTCAGTCCCTTAATTTTTTTTAGGAAAATTGAATACAAAACAAAATGAAAACAGGAGAAAAAGAGTCATGCACAGTGTCGGTTAAAAAAAGTTTCATGCACAGTCTGAGTTGGTCACCGCAAAATTATTGTTGTCGCTGGAGGGTTGAGAGGCTTTGGTTTTTACTTTTAATTTTTTTGTTTCCGCCTACAAAATCTCTACCGCAAGTGAGTGATCTAGCCGCAAAATTATTTTTATCGACAGAGGGTGTTTAATCTCGTTTGGAGCATGTGAGTTGTTTAGTTTACATACATGATGTTGGTAGGTGGTATTGAAAGGGATAAGATGTTTGGGCACAGCAAGCTAAGTTGCATGAATGAACTAACCAATATTATGGACTCGTATCCCACATATCTAGACTTTTGACATTGTGTCTTATTAGGATATGAGTCTATCAAGCATAATGAAAAAGTGTTTATGCACGGAAAACCTTGTCGTGGGGTCCTGACTCACAATAACATATTTACACAAAATGACGACTTGAATTTTTGACATTGATTTTGATGACTAGACAAAATTTGACTCTTGACAATACGACTATTTGTCGACTACAGACTCTTAACCAAAACATGTAAAAATAGTATGGACTTAAATAAAAAAATCCAAATGAAAAATTAACTATTTAATTATGATACAACAAAAAATATTGAAACTATTACCAATACTAAAAACTAAATCAATGATGTTGATTTAGAATTTAAAGCAAATGAGTATTTACCTAAATGGGAATATAACAAGTCTGCACTTGATTATGCAACCAAAAATAATAAACACAAACTATAGACTTGATTTTTAAACGAACCACATCATAAATAAGCGCAAAAACAAAATACTACACATAAGTAACCAAATAATACGAGTGATGGGATTGTGGTGTTAGGATGTGGGAGAAAAAACGTATATACACAAATGTGAGAGATAAACATACACAAGGATGAAAACATGCATGGAGTGAAGTGTGAGATGCTTCTGCCACCAAGATTGCTAAGTATATATAGTGATTACAAGAATATGCAAAAGATGTATTCTTGAAACCAAATGCAACGTGAAAGGAAAAAGCAATCTAGGTACGATGAGAATGAAACGTGCTGTGTTCAAACTTGAAAGACTAGGTAGATGATTCAATCTAGGTAAGATATTCATACCATCATCATCAATGCATTGTAGTTTTTAATGAGTCACCATGGATGATTGTAGTTTTTAATGTGTTCTAGTCGTGGATGATTACTTTTCCATACCATTTTATATCATAACGCACACTGAGTACACTCCCTCCTTTTAAGCTTATTATTCAATGGACGACTAGAACATATAAATCCTTCCTCAGCAATGCATTAAGGACAATTTTCACAGCTCGTAACAATGAAAATAGGGCCTCTGTTATACTTCTCGCACCCACCAGTGTTGCAACATTCAACATTTTAACTAATACAATTCATGCAAGTCTCCAAATACCAATTAAAGAAATGAAGCCATTAGAGGGACGGTCATTGATGACTTTCAAAGACTCTCTCAAAAATGTGCACAATGTTCTTATTGATGAAATGAGCTTTGTAGGTCCAAAATTGCTTTCCCTTATTGATCTCCAGCTTCGTGAGGCTTTTTCCATAGATAAAAATATAAACTTTTGTGGTAGGTCTATCATTCTTATTGGGGACCTCGGTCAACTCCCTTATGTGAAGGATATGCCCATGTATATTATCCATTCATATGACACAATCCTTTGGAAATAATTCAACGCAACAATCACTTTTTAGACTATCTTTCGACAATAAGGTTACGACCCTTCTCCGGCATCTTTTTGACAAGTTCTACATAACCTTCAAAATGTAGAGCCACATTTTCACGATTGGGAAACACTCGTGACACACACAGATAATTTTTTGTCTCCTCAAGAAATAAAATAATTCCAAACAACACCCCATTTGTTTTCAATTAATGAGCTTGTCGACCATCACAAAAAATTAATATTACACTCTACAATTGTCCTCATCTCACGTTGTAATGCACAATGTAGAAGACAATCACATTCGTGTGAGCCTAATGATAACCAATTGTAATGTAAACTTCTACTCTGTATTGGGGAAAAGGTTATTGTAACATCTAACCTCTGAGTTGAGGTGGGCCTTGTCAATGGTTCCATTGGGATTTCGGTATCCATCATCTACAATGCAAGTTCAAGTCCACCAGATCTACCTTCTTTTGTCATCATTAAGTTCGAAAGATACATTAGACCTGCATGTGACCCTCAAAATCCTTTGCACATTCCTGTCACACACATTTCTCAAGGGACTCGAAGGAAAATCCTGCTTAAGATGGCTTCGAACCTCACAATACATAAATCTCAAGGCCTAAATTTAGACATAGCGACTATTGACATTGTAGACACTGAACATTGGGGCCTTACATTCACAGATATTTCACGATTACGATGCCTTCAAAACCTTCGTATCTCCCCAACATTTTCTTTTGACAAATACTCAAAGATAGCACTTGGCAAATATGTGCACCTTCACAAATTAGAAGAACAAAGACTACTTTTGCAAATCTCCTTACAAAGTTTACACCATATTATCTCACTCCACACACATTCTTCTTCCCTTCTCTTCTCCTCTCATGTTCTTCCAGTATTCAATTTTTCATCTTCTTCTACATACTTCTAATTCGACCCCTCCAAGAACTTTAATGTTTTGTAACATTCATTACCTCCCTTATCGGTGTCTCCATTTCACCTTTATGGTGCAATTGCTAGTAATAAATTCACCACAGAAGTGGAGACAGGACACGTGTGCCACTCTTTAATATTTATTATTTATTGATCAATTTTTTCCTCCCCAACGTGCAACATAAGATCTCACGCCAAGGCCCTATCACAAGACGTTCGTGATTTGACTCAATGCTTCCATTAAATTACTTGCTTACTTTTTCTTACCACCCCAGTCCTCGAGGGAGGGCCCTGGCCCCTCACACAGACCATAGTACACCCATTCTAGGACCTTCTCGAACCGGTTTGGACTTGGTAATTGGCCGGGGGGTGGGGGTGGGTGTGAAACCTCCAAATTAACTGTTGTAAGCTGCATTTTATAATTTTAACCATATATATATATATATAACGATGATACTTTACAAATATGATTTATGAGACTAGTACATAATTTCTTTCTGGTATTAATATTATAATAATACTTAGCTCTAATACATGTAATGGGTATTCATGCATTTCAATTTTTTATTAATGTTTTAGTGTTCGGTAATCATATTGGAGAACATGACGCTAGAAGAGAACGATCTAACTCAAGGCTTGTCAAATTTGTCCAATTTATATAAGTTAATTTTTAAAGTGAAATATTTTAAAAGCTATTTTTTAAATAGCACTAGAAACTGATGCTTTAGAAACATGACAATGGTTGAGCCTTGTAGGAATTTACAAAGCAACAATTTAAGTGGCATTGTTCCAAAGTGGCTGTTTGAGTTGCAAAATATTACAGAGTTGTACGTTCTCCTCCCATTGCTTTATGAAATTATCAGTTGTTTTACAAAATCACTCGTAACCTCCTAGTTAATGTAAACAATAAATGATACTTTTGTAATCGTCATAGATTTATATAGAACAATAATTTCAGTGGCATAATTCCTCGTCAGCTATTCAATCACCCCAAATTACAAATCAGGTAATATCGTATTTGAATATATCAATGTTCTAAAACATTAAAGGTTTCCCACTACCAATAATTTATTTAATAATGTGGTGTGCAGATAATGGCTGCGAGGTAGTCGAAGGCTGAGAAATTTAGGCATCTAGTGGTCCCACCATGTTCTTGTACTTAGGTGTGTATTAAGCATCATCTATCCTCGGATTTCCCTCTGTGTTTGAAAGCGTACTTGGCACTTGGCATAGTCAAATTTTGGAAGCTAATAAATCCACTCACATCGTAAATCCTTGTGCAATCCTCTGTTGGTAGCCCTTATGAAATTGCAAGGAAAGGAAATGTCATTAGACGGGGGAGATGATCCTCTAGTGAACTGACTCAGGGAAGCTCCTCAATTCTTCAACCCCTATATCTATCCCTCTGCATGTGCTTGTTGGACATGCTGAAAAATGTCTGTGCAAACGTACAAAATAAAGAGATGAAGATGAAGATGTCAAGTAGAAGCTATTAGAAAGTTGCACGAAGCTTTTTAAGGGGGACAAGTACAACACTGATATAAAATACTTAAAAATTTGGATCCTTTATGTAAGTTTGTCTATATCATCAGATACATCTGCATTAATAGTAATGTGGACTTATTTATATTGTCTTGAAATGAAATTGTTTTCAGGTAGATAGTTGTGGTGAATTCGAGCAGATTTTTTCAATCATGGAGGCCAAGGGCATTGACATTTATCAATATTTGTTCTATGATGCCAAAGGGCATTGGCATTTATCACTTCCTGATGAAAAAGGTACCAAGATTAGTAAGATTTATTTATATATCGCCTTGCCCCCAAAAAGTAATATTTATTCGTAGCATTCTTTTTGTAGCAAATATGTATTTCACGCGTTTGTATTAGTAACTTTATTGGCTATTTTTTTTACATTCCGAGAGGCGATATGTGTTTCACATTGCAATCTTAACATATGAACATTCGTGTAAACGAAACCACAGAAAAAACCTCAAGATTATTTATTTTTGTCCCTTTGAAGTCTTCGACAAGTATTGGAACACAAAATAGGCATGCCATGCAGTCCAACCATTAAGATTTACTGACATCTTAACCAAGAAAGATTAAACAAGTTTGTTTCCAATCTAGTATTTTCAAGGGACTGAAATAACTTTATGAAGTTCAAATTAATGTTTTTTAATATCCAGAATCCTCATGATCTCCATATTACATGGTTTTTTGTGAAATAACACCACGTCCCACCAATCTAATGTCAAATGTGTATGGCTGATTTTTTCTTAGATAATCGTTTAGATTGAAAGTCAACAAAAACTATTAGACATGTCCCACAAACTCGATAAATTATAGAAAATTTGGGCTTTTGTATGGAATAATACTGCTGAGAAAAAGATAAATGAGTTTGTATTGAAATGTGGATAGTATTATGCCAATATTAATAAATTAATAACAATAAGAATACTTCAAGTAGAATAGACTTCACTACTTTAACTTCATAATCGATAGATTTTTAAGATGACATTTTTTAATCT
>CM034155.1:678798479-678820979 GCA_019776745.2 Taxus chinensis
ACACGCACACGCACACGCACATGCACACACAGAGACATGTGTACACAAGCACACGCGCACACACACACGTGTGCACGGGCACATGCACTATTGCACAGGGACACTGCACAATCACCCGCCCAAGGATGTACATACACATACATGCGTGAGCGCGCACACACACACACACACACACGAACACACACACGCACATGCACACACATGCACATGAACACGCACACGCACACGCACTCACATCAAGGACACGTACAAGCACACGCATACGCATGCACACGCATGCACACTCACGCACGCACACCACTCATGCACACGCACACACACATGAATACACATATGACATACGCATATGCACAAGCGTGCACACATGCACGCACGCGTGCACACCCATATGCACACGTACAGCGCACATGCGCACACGCACACACACATGAACATGCACACGCACATCTACACACAAACGCACATGCACACGCACAAGCATAAGCACATGCACATGCGCACATGAACACGCACACACACACGCACATGCACACGCACACACAAACGCACAGGCACCCACAAGCACATGCACACGCACACGCACATGCACACGTACACGCACATGCGCACGCACACGAATATGCATACACACGCACATGCACACCCACACGAATACGCATACACGCACACATGTACACACACACACTCACCCGCCCAAGGATGTACACACTGGTACATGCGCGCGCGCACAACACACACATGCACACACGCACATGAACACCCACACGCACACGCACACACACTCACACCCAAGCACACGCACACGCACACGCACTCACATCAAGCACACGTACACACACACGCACGCACACGTACACGCTAACACACGCTCACACACACATGCACTCACGCACACGCACACGCACATTAAAACACACATGAACACGCACATGCACACGCACACGCACATGCATGCACGCGTGCACACCCATACGCACACGCATAGCCACATGCACACACACACACACGTACATGAACACGCACACACACGCACGCACATGTACGTACACAGGACGAACCCACATATGCACATGCGCACACACACACACACGCATACGAACACACGCACATGCTCACCCATGTGCACAAGGATGCCCACATACGCACATGCATACGCGCACACACACACATGCACATGCACACGCACACACAATCGCACACGCCCACGCACACACAGAACACGCACACGAACACGCATACGCACGCACACGCGAACATGCACACACACACGTGCACATACACACACGCACACTCACCCGCACAAGGATGTACACACACGTCACACATGGCATCACAAGAAAAAATGCACGCAGGCACGGTCACAAACATGCACACTCACAATTACACTCACACACACACACACACACATGCACACGAACACGCGCACGCGCGATGGACATGCATAGCACACACACACGCACACTCACATGCACACGCACATGCACGTGCACACACACACAGACACATGCAAGCACACACACGTAACACTCAAGCATGCACATGCGCACAGACACACACGCACACGCAGACAAACACACACACACACACGCACACGCACATGAACACGTAAGGACGCCCACAAAAACATGCACACGCACGTGCGTACGTGCACGCGAACACACACACGCACACGCACATGCACACACACACACACACAGGCACAGGCACACCGACACGAACACGCACATGTACACACACACACACGCGCACATACACCCACACATGCTCACACACGCACACGAAGGATGCACACACGCACGTACGAAGACGCATACACACACACACACACACAGACAAACGTCACCCACACGCACACGCACACGCACACACGCACGCACATGCACACACGAACACGCACACGTAGTCGCACATGCACATGCTCACCCGCCACACGCACATGCACACACACGTACACACACACACGCACACGCACACACACACACACACACGTACACGCATGTGAACACACACACACACATGCATACACACACGCATACACGCTCACATGCACGTGCACAAGGACGAACACACATGCACATGCGCACACACACACACACACGCACACCCACACATACATGCACATGCACATGCACACGAACACGCTCACACACTCACACCAAGCACATGCACAGGCACATACACTCACATGCATATGCATACACTATACAGCACATGCAAACACACACGCACACGCATACGCAAGACGCACACGCACACGCACACACACACGCACACGCACACGCATACGCACATGTGCACAAGCACACGCACACCCACATGCACACGCACGCAAACACGCACATGAACATGCACGCACACACATGAACACACATATACACGCACACCAGCACACACACGCGCACACGCACGTACCACATGTGCACACACAGACGCACATACAACACACACAGACACACGAAAACACAAATGCACATGCAAGCACGCACATACGAACACACATAGACATGCACACGCAGACACACACGCGACGCACACACGCACATTCACACACGACACGTACACGAACACGCGCACACGCTCAAGCACACATGTGCGCAGAAATAGACACGCGCACACACGCACATGCACACGCGCACACACACGCACACACACATGCACACACACACGCAAACGAACACGACACACATGTAAACAGCATGCACACAGGTACACACACATGCACACACACAATCGCACATGCCCACACACACCCAGATGCTGCACTCACACGCACACGCAGACACCACGCAAAACATGCACATGCACAAGTGCACATGCACACTACGTACAGCACGCACATGCATATACACATGTGAACATGCACACACACACACACACGCCCAAGGATGTACACACACGTGAACATGGGCGCACCAAACACATACGCACATGCATACACGCTCACACACACGCACACACCCACGAACACACATGCACATGCGCACACAGCACACGCACATGCACACCCACACACACCGCACATGCACACGCACACGCACAGCACACACTCACACCCAAGCACATGCACATGCACACACACACCTGTGCACACACACGTATACGCATATGGACACGCGCAGACACACACACACGCATACACGGGAACACGCACACGCACACGCATACGACGCATACAACGACGCCGCACACACACACACACACGCACACGCACACGTGCACACCCACATGCAAACACACACAAGCACAAGCACATGCACACCCACATGCACACACGCACATGCACATGAACATGCACACGCACGCACACACACGAACACACAGATACACACAAACGCACACGTGCACGTACATGCACACGTAGATGCACAAGAACACGCACAGACACACGAGAAATGCAAATGCACATGCACAGCTCGCACATGTATACACGACTGTCGGTTGCACGTGACATGCACAAAGACACACAGTGCATACGCACAATGCACCCGCCCATATGTAAACAGATGTACACATAGGTACATGCACATGCGACACACACATAAACACACTCACACTTACACACACCCATGAATGCTCACTCACACACATGCAGACCCACTAAAACACGCACATGCACACACACATGCATATGCATGCATCAAGCACACGCACACGCACACGCACACGCACACGCACACACACACACACATGCACACACACGCACATGCACACACACACATACACACGCACATGCACATGCATACACATACGCACACGCACACACACGCGCACACGCACACGCACACGAACACGCACACGCACACATGCGCGCGTGCGCACATGCACACGCACACTCACCCGCCCAAGGATGTACTTACACGTACATGCGCGCACACACACATAGAACACGCACAGCGAACACACACACTCGCACACTCAAGCATGCACACGCACGCACACACATGCACGCATGCGTGCAGACACACACACACACGCACAGGCACACGCCACATGTGCACACGCATACCCACATAAACATGCACACGCACGCATGCACATGCACGCGCACACACAGCCACATGCACGTGTGTATGAGCACGCGCACACACACGCACACGCACACGCACACACACCACATGCACATGCGAGCGCACACGCACATGTTAACACACACGCACATGCACGCGCACACGTGCACACACGCTCACACACGCGCACAAGGACGCACACACATGTACGCACATGCGCATACACACGCACACACACACCCAAACTCACACGCACACGCACAAGCACACGCACACGCACATGCACACACGAACACACGACACGCATCCACACGCACACGCACATCGCACACGCCTCACAGCACACATAGCACATGCACGCACATGTACACGCGCACACACACACACACACAGTGCACACACACACGCGTACAAGCACACACTGCACATGAACACACACATGAACACACACACCGCACGTGAACATGCACACAACACACATACACATGGGCGCACACAGCCTCACACACGCGCACAAGGACGAACACACATGCACATGCGCGCACACACATGCACATGAACACACACACGCACACGCACACACACACGCACATGAACACGCAAACCCACATCAAGCAGCACATACACGCACATGCACACGTGCACACGCACACACACTCACGTACCCAAGCACATGCATAGGCACACACTCACACACACATACCCATATGGACATGCAAACACATACACATACGACAGACGCACACACACACACACACGCACGAGCACACGCACATGTACGTGCACAACCACACGCACACAGGACAAGCACAAGCACATGCACACACGCACACGCACACATGCTACACGCACATGAACATGCACAAGGCACGCACAATCATGCACGCACACACACGAACTCACAGATACACGCACAAGCACACGCATACACGCACGCGCACGCGCATGCACACGTACACGCACAAGCAGATGCACAAGTAGCATGCACAAGAACACTGCACACGCACACGTAAACACACAAATGCACGCACACAAATACACATGAACACTGCACATGCACATGAACATGCGAACACGCACATGAACATGCACATGCATGCACAATCATGCACGCACACACACGACACACAGATACACAAGCACAAGCACACGCATACACGCACGCGCACGCGCATGCGCACGTACATGCACAAGCAGATGCACAAGAACACATGCACACTCACACGAAAACACAAGGATGCACATGCGCACACATGGACATTCGCACCGCACACACACACACACACAGACACACACACACACATGAACTCGCACATGCACATGCACTCACACACACACACGCAAACGCACACGCACGCACATGATCAAGCACAGATAAAGGTAAAAACGCATGCACACACACATAACGCACACACACTTACACACACCCAGATGCTCACTCACACACATGTAGACCCACTAAAACACGCACATGCACACCACATGCATATGCATGCATAAGCACATGCAGACGCACATGCACATGCACACACACACACATGCATGGGCACACATGCACGCACATGCACACAAACACGCAAACGCACACGCACACGCACACGCACACGCACCCACACGCACATGCACACGCACATGCGCACATGAACCATGCACGTGCACACGCACACGCACATGTGCACATGAACACACACACGAACATGCACACGCACACACGCACACGCACACACACATGCACACGCACACGCACACACACCCACACGCACATGAACAGCCACGCGCACACGCACACGCACGCACACACGAACACTCACACGTACAGCCACACTCACACGAACATGCACACGCACACACACATGAACACGCACACGCACACGCACTCGCACACACCCGCACACACGCACACGCACACACACGCACACGCGCACACACATATGCGCGCACGCGCACACATGCAAACACACACAGTATACATGCACACTACACGCACGCACAAGGATGTACACACACGAACACACAGAGGCATGCACACGCACACAGCGTGCGCGCACATAAACACACGCACATGCGCGCACACACACATGCAACATTCACACAGACACGTATGCGCACACGCACACACACTCACCCACGTGTACAAGGCATGCACACACACACACACTGCACACGCACAGCACACGTGCACACACACGTAACACGGCGCATGCACATGCACACGAATACAAACACGCATGGGCACACACACATGTACACGCACACATGCACGCACACAGGAGCACCCACATACGCACACATGCACACGCACATGAACAAGCAAACGCACACATGCACACACACACGCACACGCACACGTACACGCAAACGCACATGCACCCACACGAACACGCACACGCACACGAACATGCACACGCACACACACACGAACACACGCACGCACACTTACACGCACACGAACTTGAACACGCACACGAAGACGCACACGCACACGCACACACACAGACATGCGTACACAAGCACACGCGCACACACACACGCGTGCACGCGCACATGCACATCCACAAGTACACACGCACACTCACCCGCCCAAGGATGTACACACACGTACATGCGCACCGACACACACACACACACGACGAACACACACACACACACATGAACACGCACACGCACATGCACTCACACCCAATCACATGCACATGCACTCAGATCAAGCACACATACACGCACACGCATGAACACGCACATGCTCACACACGCACACACTCACACACACACCACACACATATGCATATGCATACACATACGCACGCGCACACACACACGCACACGCACACACACACGCACACGCACACGCACATGCACACGCACACGCACATGCACACGCACACGCATACGCACGTACGCACGCACACCCACATGCACACACACATGAACACGCACACGAACACACACATGAACACACACACGCACACGCACACACGCACATGCACGCACGCGTGCACACCCACACGCACACGCACAGCCACATGTGCATGTGCACACGCACATAAACATGCACACACATGCACGCACATGCACGTACACATACGAACACATAGAGACATGCACACGCACACACACACGGACACACACATGCACATGCGAGCACACACGCACATTCACACACACACACACACGAACACGCGCACATGCTCACCCACGTGCACAAGGATGCCCACATACGCACATGCGCACGCACACGCACGCGCACACACACACGCACACGCACACGCACACGCACACGAACACGCATACGCACACACACACAAACACGCACATGCACACCACAATCGCACATGCCCACGCACACACAGACATGCACGCACACGCATACGCGCACATCCACACGCACAAGTGCACATGCACACGCACAAGTACACATGCACACGCACACTCACCCACCCAAGGATGTACACACACGTACATGGGCGCACACACACGCACGCGTGCACGCACATAAACACACACACCCACACACACATGCACATGAACACGCACACACACTCACACCCAAGCACACGCACACACACTCACATCAAGCACACGTACACGCACACACACACGTGCACACACACACACGTAAACGCACATGCACGCACACACACACACACACACGCGCGCAGCACGCACGCACGGCACACGCACATGTACACGCACACACGCGCACAAGGACGCCCACATACGCAACACACGCACACACACATGCACACGAACACGCAAACGCACACATGCACACACATGCACACGTACACGCAAATGCACATGCACCCACACGAACACGCACACGCACACGCTTACACGCACACGTACACACACACGCACACTTAGACGCACACGCACATGCGAACACGCACATGAACACGTACACGCACACACACACACACAGACATGCGTACACAAGCACACGCGCACACACACACGTGTGCACGTGCACATGCACATGCACAGGTACACATGCACACTCACCCGCCCAAGGATGTACACACACGTACATTCGCACCGACACACACACACACACACATGAACACGCACACGCACATGCACTCACACCCAATCACACGCACACGCACTCATGAACAAGCACACATACATGCACACGCACACACTCAATCACACTCACACACTCACACACGCACACTCACAGCACACACACACACGCATATGCATATACATACACATACGCACGCGTGCCACACACGCGCACACGCACACGCACACGCACACGCACATGTACATACACACACACACGCACACGCACACGTGCACACGCACACGCACACGCACGTACGCACATGCACAAGCGCACACACACATGCACACGCACACGACACACGCACATGAACACACACACGAACACGTACACACTCACACACACTTGCATGCACACGTGCACACCCACACGCACACGCAACACACACATGTGCACACGCATACTCACACGCACATAAACATGCCCACACACGCATGCACATGCACGCACACATACGAACACATAGAGACATGCACACGCACACAAACACGGACACACACACGCACATGCGCGCACACACGAACATTCACACACACACATATACGAACACGCGCACATACTCACCCACGTGTACAAGGATGCCCACATATGCACATGCGCACGCACACACACACGCACACACACACGCACATGCACACGCACACGAATACGAACACGCATACGTACACACACACAAACACGCACATGCACACACAATCGCACACCGCCCACGCACACACAGACATGCACACACACGCACGCGCACGCGCACATGCACACGCACAAGTGCACATGCACACGCACACTCACCCGCCCAAGGATGCTACACACACGTACATGGGCGCACAAACACGTGCGCGTGCACGCACATAAACACACACACCCACACACACATGCACATGAACACGCGCACGCTCTCACACCCAAGCACACACACACACACACTCACATCAAGCACACGTACACGCACACACACACCTGCACACACAGACGTAAACGCACATGTACACGCACAGACACACACACGCATGCACGGGCACCCGCACATGTACACGCACACAGCGTGCACAAGGACGCCCACATACGCACACACGCACATGCTACATGCACGCGAACACGCAAACGCACACACGCACACACACACACGCAAACGCACACGTACACGCAAACACACATGCACCCACATGAACATGCACATGCACACACACACGAACACATACACGCAAACTTACACGCACACGAACGTGAACACGCACACGAAGACCGCCCACGCACACGCACACACACAGACATGCGTACACAAGCACACGCGCACACACACAGTCGCTGTGCACGTGCACATGCACATGCACAAGTACACACGCACACTCACCCGTCCAAGGATGCACACACACGTACATGTGCACTGACACACACACACACACACACACGACACACACACACGAACACACAGATGACACACATGAACACGCACACGCACATGCACTCACACCCAATTACACGCACACGCACTCAAATCAAGAACACATACACGCACACGCATGCACACGCACACGCTCACACACGCACACACTCACACACACACACACACACGCATATGCATATGCATACACATACGCACGTGCAAACACACGCGCACACGCATACGCACACGCACAGGCACACGCACACGCACATGCACACGCCACACGCATACGCACGTACGCACGCACACCCGCATGCACACGCACATGAACACGCACATGAACACGCACATGAACACACACACGCACATGCACACGCACACACACATACACGCACGCGTGCACACCCACACGCACACGCACGAGCCACATGTGCACACGCACACGCACATAAACATGCACACACACGCACGCACATGCATGCACACATACGAACCACACAGAGACATGCACACGCACACACACACGGGACACACACACGCACATTCACACACACACGTATACGAACACGGCCACACGCTCACCCACGTGTAAAGGATGCCCACATACGCACATGCGCACGCACACACACACGCACACACACAGCACACGCACACGCACACGAACACGAACACCGATACGCACACACACACACAAACACACACATGCACACACAATCGCACACGCCCACGCACACACAGACATGCACACACACGCACCACCCACGCCGGCACATGCACATGCACAAGTGCACATGCACATTCACAAGTGCACATGCACCAAAGCACACGTACACAGCCCAACACCCTGCCCAAGGATGTACACACATACATGCGCGCGCGACACCACACACGCACAACGCACACGAACAAGCACACCCACACAATGCATATGACACGAACACGCATACACGCACTCACACCCAAAGACACATGCACACATACATTACATGGCTCACGCTACGCCACACTTACATGCACACATCGGACACGCCGACCACCCAGACATACGCACACACGCCCACACCCCCACACAGATGCGCACACGAATGTACGACACATTACAAACACACACGCACTCACCCATGAACACGGCACCACACACACAAAAAGCACCACACCACACGCATATGCACACGCACTCACAAACACATAAACAACATGCGCACGCACACGCACAAGGAACATGCACAGCATACAACACACTCACATGCACACACACACGCACATGCACACAGAACACGCACACGTACACGCATACAAACACACGCACACAAGGACGCTCACACACACGCACCCACACGTACACACACGCACACGCACATGCATACGCACACACATACGCACACGGAAACGCACACGTACACACACAAGAACACATACACGCACACCCACATGCACACGCACATGCGCACGCGCACGTACATGCACATGTAGATGCACAAGAACATGCACAGGCACACGAAAATGCAAATGCACATGCAAGCACGCACATGCGCACACACGGATAAGTGCACACAGACACACACGCGCGCGCACATACACACGCATACGCACACGCACAAGCATACACACATGCACACGCACACACACACACGCAAACGCATGCACATGTAAACAGATGCACACAGGTACAAACACATGCTCACACACATAAACACACAAACTTACACACACCCAGATGCTCACTCACACAGATGCAGACCCACTAAAACAGGCACACGCACACCACACGCATATGCACGCATAAGAAACACGCAAATGCACACACACACACACACACACACACGGGCACACGCACATGCACATGCACATGTTTTTTACATGAAACACACGCACACCAAACAAGCCACCCAAACGACAAATGCGCACTAAACATGCACACACACAACACGCACACGACACACGCAACATGAACGCACATGAAGAACACACGCGAACACAAACACGCATCACGCACATTGAACATGCACACGTGTATGTGCCACATTGAAGACGCACACGCACACGCACACGCCAAGAAACACACATAAACATCACACGTACATGCACAAAGAACACGAACCAGCACACACACACACACAAAACGATCCAGAACAGCACACGCCACATTGCACACTCCACTTGCAAACACCTGCACAATCATGCACACGCACACACAGACATGCACACCAAAGCACACGCGCAACACACATGCGCGCAAGCACGTGCAACATACACAAGTACACCGCCACTTCACTAGATAGAATCAAGACTACTCCAGTGATCATGTTAAAGACATTGCCAATCTTTGTATAATTCATGAAATCAATGAGATGCAATTGGCTGTCAAATTGCTGGCATCTTTATTCAAGGGGAAAGCATTGCAATGGTTTAGAAGCCTTGGAGCTGGTTCTATCACAAATTGGAATCAACTGTGTATAGCACTTCATGAGCAATTTGGAGAGAATGGAGACAACTTGTCTCTTTTGGAGCAGCTGACAACCATCAAGAGAGCTCCCAATGAACAACTGACCGATTTCAACTTCAGATTTCAAAAGACTTGGGAGAGAATTCCAGTAGTAGTCATGCCAATAGCAGAAGGTGCTTTTCTCTATTATCTCAAAGCTCTAAATTTTGATATTTCTATGTTGATTCAGTCCATGCGAGGCATAACTATCCCTATGGCTTATAACATTGTCATTAGGGCTGAAAATTGTTTAATCCAAGCTGACAAACTAGCCCCTAGACCTCCCATGCCATTGTTTCCATGTTTAGAGAGTCCCAAATACCAATCAAGCACCTAATTTGGCTCCTTCTCCCACTCCTAGAAATCAGAGTTCAGCTTCTACTTCATCTCCAAGTGCCCCAAATGAGCTTCAAGAAGTCATGAAGCAATTGTAAAACCTAGGCAATGAGCTGGTTACTCTCAAGAGGCAACAAGCCCAAGGTTTTAGAACTTCTTACCAGCCCCAAGCTCAACCTAATAGGCAGCCATACCAACCACAAAGACCACCTAATCTAGCTACAAATAAGAATCAAACAAGGCCTCCTGCCAATAGACCATTTCAACCCTACAATCCAAATGCCATATCTTCCTCTAAGGCATTGGTGCCAACACAAAACAACATTGCTCAGGCGTATGATTGGTGTTTTCCATGCAATGAACCTCATAAACAATCCATGTGCTTCAATGGTGCTTTGAATCAAGCATTAATGGTGACAACTACTAGTGTGGAGGGTGAGGGCAGTCAAGGAAACAACCAACAACAAGAAACATTCCAACAGCAATCAGCCCCAAATGACACCACGTTGGTAAATTGGCAAGCAGAGGATTTTTGTGGCATGAATCAGGCAGTTTCCCAAGGTGTTGCAGCCAACACAAGGTCAAAAAGAAGGAATTTGGGTGAAGAACAACCATTAGCTCCAACCAATCCACAACCTTCCATGGCTCCACAAATGGTTGGCAAGCAAAATCTAATTTCAAATGCACAAGGGTAGACAAGAACAGCTCCTAGACCAACTCAAATACCAGTTATTGCTGCCCAAATGCAAGGAGTGAATGTACAAGCAAAGGGACAACAAAGAGATCCTTCATCACCATTCAATACCATCGATCATATGAAGAAGACAAATGTCAACATATTAATGTGGGAATCCCTATCTATCCCAGGCCAAAGAGATTTGCTACAAGCTGCCATGAAGGACTGACCAACTTTGAATCAACAAGTTCAGATGCAAGAGAAAGTGCTCACAAATACTACCTAGCCTGAGGGGAATCATGGAGGACAGCAAGGTAAAATGTTGAAGCCCCCTCCTTTCTATTTTTATTAATCATTGGAAATCAGCTAGTGCACAATTACATGATAGACTCTGGGGCAAGTAGCTTAGTGATGCCTAAACAAATAGTTGATCAGCTAGGGCTCCAGTATGAAACAATATCCAAAGGGGTAGTGCAGCTAGATGGGACAGTAGTAGCAATAATTGGAGTGATTAAAAACTTGAGTCTTACCTTGCATGCATGTCCAAATGTTGTTGTTTTACAAGATGTATCAGTCATAGACCTTCCACCACTCCTTGCCCTTTGCTTGTCAAGGGACTTCACAACCAAGATTGGGGGATATTTGTCTATTGATTGGTCACACATGTTGTTCAGAATGAGGTATGGAACTAAGGCTACAATCATGTCTGAACCTATTGCAAACTTCCACATTGAGCCTTACACTCCAAGTCAGATCAATGCCAATTGTTCAGCATTTGATCAAGAAGACCACCCAAGCACTGATGAAGCTGACACCAAGGTTGGGAGCATCCCAAATCTAACTCTTGATGAATGGGCAAACAAGGTACATGCTTTTGATCCTTATCAAGAAGTAGAAGAATCTGAGCTAGGGTTCTATTATATACATGAAGAAAATCATCCTATTCCTAACATCACCAAGCCAAACCACAAGGATGACAATGAGGTATGGTAGCTATTTTTTGATGGATCAAGAAGTAGACAAGGTACAGGAGGTGGAGCCATGCTTGTTTCACCTCAAGGAGTAAGGTACTATTCAGCTTTTAGATTTCAGTTTGCATGCTCCAATAACACTGCTGAATATGAAGCCTTGGTGCAAGGGATGCATTGGGCAATCAAGAAGAAAATAAAGAACTTCCAAGTCTTTGGTGACAGTGAATTGATTGTAAATCAGGTCAAGGGACAGCATGTTGCCAAGAATGATCTACTCAGAGGAAAATAAAGTTACAGCTCCTGGGAAAAGGTTTAAGGGTTTTGGCATCAAAATCCATTCCTAGGAAAGAGAATCAAGCTGCTGACAGGCTTGCACACAGTAGGGGCAGCCTTTGACATTGTGGAAAGCATTCAACAAGACAAGGTATAGCCAAACATCCAAGTGATTGTGAGGCCTTCAGTGCCAGATAACAATGTCAGTTGGCAAGTGTTTGAGAATGACCAACAAATCATCCATTTCTTACAAGAAGAAGCCGATTTCTCAGCTAAGAATCAAGAAAAATTGGAACAACAGTATGGTGACCAAGTGGTATAGCTGAGAACTAAAAATCTGCCCAAGGGACTTATCACTTTGGAGTCCATTTTTAATCCCAATGATCAGTTTAGAAAGGTGAAAGCAAACATTCAGGTCAAGAGAGAGGATTCAGTATCTATCTTGGTAGAAGAGAACAAACCATTACAAATTGGAAAGATGACAACTGATCAAGAAAGGTATGAGTTCATACAGATGTGTCAAGAGTTCCCTGATGTGTTTTCTTGGAGCTATGAAGATTTGAAAGGTTTCAATCCCAACTTAGCTTAGCATACCATTGAATTGGATCCAAATACTAAGCCTGTCAGGTAGAAACAAAGACCAGTCAATCCACACATGGAGCCTCTCATGAGGAAATAATTAGACAAGCTGATTGAGTCAAGAATCATATTCCCAATCAAGCATTCTAGTTGGGTTTCCAACTTGGTTCTAGTTAGAAAGAAGAGTGGAGAGATCAGATTATGTGTTAATTTCAGAGACTTAAATAGAGCATCTGCTCTACTGGACCATTACCCACTCCCTTCCATGGAGCAAATCTTGCAAGTTGTGGCTAGCTCTGAGAGGTTTTCACTACTCTGATGGCTACTCCGGCTACTAGATCAGATTGCATGGAGGAACATGGAAGAAGCACCAGTTTAAGACAAGGCCTTCACAACCAAATGGGGGACTTTTGCATACAGGAAGCCTGTGCCATTTAAGCTATCCAATGCTGGTGAAAAACTTCTACAACAGAACAATGTGCACATGGCACTTCAAAGGTTTGATTAACAACATGGTGTTGATTTACCTTGATGGATATCACTGTTCCCTTCTAAAAATGCAATGCAAATTTAGGAAATTTGGAGTGTCCTTTGACTGGAATCTACAGTTCTTCACCATGAGGTGTAGGACAATTTGGAAGTGTCATTGCTGAATCCTAAGAAGTGTATCTTTCTTGCACCATGTAAGGAAAGCTCACTTGGCCATATTGTCATCCAAATTTTGAATGGATTAGCGGTTTTGATCTAGAGAGAGTCTGCAAGCCATAAGAGCACTATCATCTGCCAAGCCACAAGAAGGATCTATTCTTGGAGTTTCTATGGGAAGGTCTTCTTTATCAAAGCCTGATCCTTGTCCAGAGGTTGGGATCCCAGATTTCTGCAGCCCTTGTCAAGCTCCATCACCAAAATGCATAAAGAACCTCCATGGGCTTTCAAGTGAACAGCAAGAAGGCAAGGAGAGTTTTGAAGCAATCAAAGTAGCCATCTCTCATGGGCACCATTGCCTCTCATCCCATAAACAGAGCTTCTCCAATGGAGATTTCATCCTCTATGATCATTTAGAGAGTAATGACACTATTTCTGCCCATTTTGGTACAGCAGATTTCAAGGATAAGGATGAGTAGCCAATTGCTCTGATCTTCAGCCAGAGTCCTCTTAGATGATCCTCATGAGGTGAAGTACTTCTTTGTATTGAACCTGGCCATGTACCCTGGTAGTAATCAGAAGCTTGATGAAGTACTTCAAGCATTTAGATCCCAAACTTGACAAGGTCCAGTTGCTGGTCTCACATGTTGGGGTTAAGGAATTCCAATGTATCAACAAAGATTATTGTAACAAGTACACCAAGGGCAGGTTGCTATTCACCTCATAGAAGTCATAGGATGCTATGATTCATTTGCTTCCTTGAGTGCTAAGATCAGTCCACTTAGCTGAAGTAATCTGTGGCTGTTAAAATCCACTTGTGTGAGTAGCTGGAATTGGGGAAGTAAAAAGAAGCATGCAATGAAGGTAGAGGCTGTTTTGACATGACCAGGGCAGGTCATTTACCAAGTGGAAATGCAATGGAAGGGCAGCTAGCCTCTCTTTACCTGTGAAGAATGCCCAATTCTTGCACCTCTTGATCCATGCATCCAATCATTGAAAAATGGGCCAATAATAGCCAGCCCTTATGATCTTTAGGCTATCACTCTTGGTGCAAAATGACCACCAGCTGGTCCACCATGGAACTCTTCCAACATCCTATGAATCTGATTTGTACCAATCAGATCTCAACAGTACTCCATTCACATCTCTTTTAAACAAGACACCATCAACAAGGGCCATGGGACAGCCTCCAATCTGAAGTGTCTTCTTTGGGTCTTTTTCATCTCTGGAGGGCATAGGCCTGTGCTTAGGAAGTGTATTATACTTTGGGTCCAGCAAGGAGTGGGGACACCATTATTTTCCTCTTGAGTGCTTCCTTGCTCATGGCTATCTTTAACTTCAAAACAGTCTCTTTCTCATTGCATGCTTCCTTTTCTTGCTCAAAATCAGCTGCTCACACAGTCCTTTTCCTCTGACCAACTTGGTGACCTTGATCTCTATGTCATACTCCATGACACGAATAATCCAACCTGCTCTCTTTTCATTCAAGTCTTTATTGAGGAGGAAGTCTTTAACTCCCGCATGAGAAACCAACAATTGGACCTTATTGTTTGGACTAGATGCTTGAATTTCTTCAAGCTCCTGATTACTGCAAGAACATGCTTCTCAATGAAAGAATATCTCACCTCATAGTCCTCTAGGCTTTGGCTACAAGAAAGCAATTGGTTGCTCATCATTAGGAGTCCTTGTTCTGCTGTACCAAAATTGCAGAGATAGTGTCATCACCCCCAAATGCATAGAGGATGAAATCCTTGGAGAAATCCGGGTTGATGAGAGTTGGGGCTTGAGAGATGGCTTCTTTGATTGCTTCAAAAATCTCCTTGCCTTCTGTTGTCCATTTGAAAGCCATGCTTTTCAATTAACATCTTGGTGATGGGCTTGACAAGGGCTGCAAAATCTGGGACAAACCTCCGAACAAAATTTATTCTCCCCAAGAAACTCTGGAGGGCCTTCTTGCTGGCTTGGCAATGGTAGTGCTCTTATGGCTTCAACTCTTTCAAGGATCAATTGCTAATCCTTCTTTGGAGACAATGTGACCAAGGAGCTTTCCTTCATGAGCTAAGAAAATACATTTTTTAGGATTCAAGGAGACTCCAAATCTTCTGCACCTTTGGAACACTTGTCTCAAATGAGAGACATGGTCTGCTGTATTTTTTGAAAAAACAATGATATCATCAAGATATATCAGCACTATGTTGTTAATCAAACCTTTGAACGCCATGTCCATTGCTCTTTGGAAGGTAGCTCCGGTGTTGGACAGCCCAAATGGCATTTTCCTGTATGCATAAGTTCCCCATTTAGTTGTAAAGGCTGTCTTGAACTGATCTTCTTCCTTCACCATAATCTGATTATACCCTGAATAGCCATCAAGTAGTGAAAACCTCTCGGAGCCAGCAACAACTTGTAAAATCTGCTCCATGGAAGGAAGTGGATAATGATCCTTGAGAGATGCTCTATTCAAATCTCTGAAGTCAACACACAATCTGATTTCCCCACTCTTCTTTCTGACTGGAACCAAGTTGGCAACCCAACTAGAATGCTTGATAGGGAATATGATTCTTGATTCTATCAACTTATTCAATTCTTTTCTCATGAGAGGCTCCATGTGGGGGTTGACTGGCCTTTGTTTCTGCCTGATGGGCTTAGTATTTGGATCCAATTCAATGGTGTGTTGAGCTAACTCGGGATTGAAACCTTTCAAATCTTCATAGCTCCAAGAAAACACATCAGGGAATTCTTGACAAAGTTGTATGAACTCATACCTTTCTTGCTCAGTTGTCATCTTACCAATTTGGAGTGATTTGCCTCTTCCTACTGAGATGGACACTGAATCTTCTCCCTTCACTTGGATGTTTGCTTTCTCCTTCCTAAACTGATCATTAGGATTGAAAATGGACTCCAAAGTAATAAGCCCCTTTGGTAGTTTGTTGGTTCTCAGCTGCACCACTTGGTCACCATACTGCTGCTCTAACTTTTCCTGATTTTTGGCTGAGAACTCAGCCTCTTCTTGCAAGAAATGGATGATTTGTTGATCATTTTCAAACACTTGCCAACTTACATTGTTATCCGGCACTGAAGGCCTCACAATCACATGGATGTTTGGTTGTACCTTGTCCTTTTGAATGCTCTCCACAACGTCAAAGGCTGCCCCAACTGCTGCAAGCCTGTCAGCAGCTTGGTTCTCTTTCCTAGGAATGGATTTGATGCCAAAACCCTCAAAATCTTCAATGAGGTCCCACACCCTGTTCTTGTAGCACTTGAGTAGATCATTCTTGATAGCATGTTGCCCCTTGACTTGGTTGACAATCAACTCACTGTCACCAAAGACTTGCAAGTTCTTTATTCCTCTCTTGATTGCCCAATGCAGTCCTTGCACCAAGGCTTCATATTCAGCAGTGTTGTTAGAGCATGCAAACTGAAATCTAAAAGCTGAATAATACTTAACTCCTTGAGGTGAAACCAGCATGGCTCCCCCTCCTGCACCTTGTCTACTCCTTGATCCATCAAAAAATAACTGCCATACCTCATTGTCATCCTTGTGGTCTGGCTTGGTGATGCTAGGAATAGGCTGATTTTCTTCATGCATGCAATAGACTCCTAACTCAGATTCTTCTATTTCTTGATAAGGATCAAAAGCATGCACCTTGTTAGCCCATTCATCAAGAGTTAAATCTGGGATACTTCCTACCTTGGTGTCAGCTTCATCAGTGCTTGGGTGATCTTCTTGATCAAATGCTGAACAATTGGCATTAATCTGACTTGGAGTGTAAGGCTCAATGTGAAAGTTTGCAATAGGTTCAGACCTAATTGTGGCTTTGGTTCCATATCTTGTTCTGAACAGCATGTGTGACCAATCAGCAGACAAGTAACCTCCAATCTTAGCTGTGAAATCCCTTGACAAACATAGGGCAAAGAGTGGTGGAAGGTCTATTACTGAGACATCTTGCAAAACAACCACGTTGGGACAGGCATGCAAAGTAAGACTCAAGTTTTTAATCACTCCAACTGTTGTTACTGCTGTCCCATCCAACTGTACCACCCCTTTGGATATGGTTTCATACTAAATTCCCAACTGATCAGCTATTTGCTTGGGCATTACTGAACTACTTGCCCCGGAATCAATCATGTAATTGTGTACTAATTGGTTCCCAATGATCAATGAAACATAGAATGGAGGGGGCTTCAACATCTTACCTTGCTGTCCTCCATGATTCCCCTCAGGCTGGGCAGCATTTGTGAGCACCTTCTCTTGCATTTGGACTTGCTGATTTGAAGTTGACCAATCCTTCATGGTAGCTTGTAGCAAATCTCTTTGGCCTGGGATAGATAGTGATTCCCACATTGATATGTTTACATTTGTCTTCTTCATCTGATCAATGATATTGAATGGGGATGAAGTATCCTTTTGCTGTCCCTTGTCCTGCACATTCATCCCTTGTATATGGGCAGCAACAACTGGCATTTGAGTTGGCCTAGGAACTGTTTTAGGCAGTCCTTGTGTGCTTGGGATTGCATTTTGCTTGCCAATAGTTTGTGGAGTGACAGAAGGTCATGAATTACTTGGGGCCAATGGCTGTTCTTCACCCAAATTTCTCCTCTTTGACCTTGTGTTGGCTGCAACACTTTGGGAAACTGTCTGGTTCATGCCACAAAAATCTTCTGCCTGCCAGTTTACAAGTGTGGTATCATTTGGAGCTGATTGCTGCTGGAATGTTTCTTGTTGTTGGTCATTTCTTTGACTACCTTCACCCTCCACACCAGTTGTTGTCACCATTAATGCTTGATTCAAGGCACCGTTGAAGCACATGGACTGGTTATGAGGTTCATTGCATGGGAAACACCAATCATACTCTTGAGCCATATTGTTTTGTACTGGCACTAATGCTTTAGATGCAGATGTAGCATTGGGATTATAGGGCTGAAATGGTCTATTGGCAGGAGGCCTTGCTTGATTTAGATTTACAGCTGGATTGGGTGGTCTTTGGGGTTGATATGGCTGCCTGTTAGGCTAAGCTTGAGGCTGGAAGGAAGGTCTAAAACCTTGAGCTTGCTGCCTTTTGAGTGTAACCAGCTCATTACCTAGATTTTGCAATTGCTTCATGACTTCTTGAAGTTCATTTGAGGCACTAGAAGATGAAGTGGAAGCTTCACTTGAATTCTGATTTCTAGGAGTGGGAATAGAAGCTAAATTAGGCACTTGGCTAGTACTTGGGCTCTCTAAACTTGGAAATAATGGCATTGGAGGCCTAGGAGCCAGCTTGCCAGCTTGAATCAAACAATTTTCAGCTCTAATGGCAATGCTATAAGCAATGGGGATAGTTGTGCCTCCCATGGACTGAATTAACATAGAAATATCAGAATTTAAAGCTTTAAGGTAATAAAGAAAAGCACCTTCTGCTGTTGGCCTGACTGCCACTGAAATTCTCTCCCAAGTCCTTTGAAATCTGAAATTAAAATCAGTCAGCTGCTCATTGGGAGCTCTTTTGATAGTTGTCAGCTGCTCCAAAAGGGACAAGTTGTCTCCCTTTTCCCCAAACTGCTCATGGAGGGCTATACATAGCTGATTCCAATTTTGAATAGAACCTGAGGCAAGACTCCTGAACCATTGCAAAGCTTTCCCTTTGAATGAAGATGTCAGCAGTTTGACAGCAACTTGCATCTCATTGATCTCATGGATTGCACAAATGTTAGCAATATCCTTAACATGATCACCAGGAGTGGTCTGATTTTCTCCAGTGAAGTATGGAATGTTCTTCAATGCTGCAACTGGGATTGGATTTTGTGCATTGAGAGCAAGTGGGCTGCTGCCAGTGAAATTGACATAGGGGTTGTTTTGTGCCATTCTGATTGGCCTTAGAACCCTTGTTGATTGAATGAAAGGCCTACCAGGTGGAGGAGTTGAGAGAGTTCTATTTGGTGGAGATGGAGACCTTTGGATTCTCCTCCCACTTTGCCTTATTCTTGGAGATAATTGTAGATATTCAAACAGCACCTCTTCTTCTCCAGCTCTTGACCTTGTAGTGATTCTTCTCATGAGTTTTCAGGTCTGCACTGCTAAAACCAGCTGATTCTTCTTCCTTGGAGTCGCCAGATGTGCAATTTATAGCTCTTTTAAAGCAAGAAACTTGCAACAAATGCACATCAATTTTGTTGCAATGAAGATGAAGACTTCTAGGTCCCACCGGGCGTGCCAAAACTGTTGTGGCAAATCAGCAGCACCCCCTAGATGTTGATCAGATTTCTAGTTTGATCATACTAGCATCCAGTGTGATTGCACAACATTGAATCCTTTCCCCAAGTGTGGGACTTGCAAAATGAGAAAGGAATCTCCAGTTTAGAGGCTGGTTCCTCAATTCCTCTGGTCAGATTTATCACTTACAAGTTGCAGAGGTCTATATTCCTAATCCTACCCTAAATTCCAAAGGAGACAGAGATAGAGAATGCAAAAAAGCTAAAACTAATGCTAATAGGTGATGCACCAAAGGAGTGGTGAGCATTTTTTACTTCTGCAGATTGACACAGTCCATAAAAATGCAACAAAGAACCTCATGCACAAACTGATAATTGTAATGAAGGATCAGAAATTAACCAAACAACACAGGCAGAGGATGAAAACTAATCACAGAGGCTGTATTGTTATTTTAATCATCAAAATCACTTGCATTACAACACCTGAGAGGCAAAATAAAGTTGCAGCTCTTAGAAAAGGTCTGATATTCCACCAAAATCACTTCCAAGGTGAGAAAGGGGACCTGCAATACACAAAAAATGTTCCACCCTTTGAAAATGAGCCAAATCTGGCTTTTACAGTGCAAGGGACGAGCCCAGGAGAGAGAAACATGGGAAAACGTGGGAGAGGTTCAATCATTGACCAAAATGCATTCAAAACAGCATGGGCATCCTTACAGACCCATTCCCTGACATTTTTAACCATGCTGGGAGAGAATGCGAGCCATTCTTCATTAAAAACGGTGGTTGAAACGTCATTTCTGCTCATCACCACGTGCCAGAGACATTTTTTCAATTTTCTCTCTCCAAACTCCATCAAAATGCAAAATTGACCCCAAAATCTTGTAGA